>JAQFZC010003827.1:0-17648 GCA_034695205.1 Dicyrtoma fusca | reverse complement strand
TTTTATATATTTACATTGCCTGGTAATTGTGATCCATTTTAACGCAGTCAATGTTTATATACCCTTGATAATTATTTACTTTATTATATTCCTTATTGGAAAAAACTAATAACAACTATTAATATTTGTGCATATTTATCTGAAAACATTTGGCAACTAATTTAGTAGCGGTTAATTCAATGACACGATCTGGAATCAGTGCAAATAGGAACATTGATGGCAATTGTGATCGATGCGCTTAACCAGGCGCGGATCCAGAAATGTTTATAGAGGGGTGCTAAAACACACTGGAGGATGCTAAATGATACTAGTTTTTGAATTTTTTAAAATTCTAATATACCTTTGCAATGCTAAAAAAATCTCATTGGGGGCGATCTAGCACCTTTGCACCCCCTTGGATCCGCGCCTACGTTTAACTAGCTAAATGTAAGCAACATTTCGCACGAAATCATTAAAGCATTCTCATAATCGAATATGCATCTTTAAATCATGTCAATAATATGCAATAATAAACAAAAGATTATTTTAATCCATTTTATTTATAAGATGTATCACTGAGTGATTTCGTTGAGGTTAAGGTCAAACACCAGTTGCCAGAAAACGAAGCAAGCGCTCTGCCAATTCATGACTTTCGGGCTACTACGGTTTTTAGTCGTTCAGAACTTTGGTTTGTAAAACATTCGCGCCAAAAATTATATGCAAGGTACTTAAAAGGAAGTCTAAGATAAAAGCATTGCGATAAAAAAACATTTCAAACGCCTTTATGCTTTTTTGTTGAACGATCACAATAGTATCATGAATATCACAATCACCAGACTCTATCCTACCTACCTTGTGTTTTAAAAGATAGTATTTATGGGTCAACGGCTAAGTTATTGCATTTCGTACCAAATTGAAGCAATTTAACTTATCCTTATGAAAGAGTGTAAGCATACATTGTGTACTTAATTTATTTAATTCAAAATTATAAGCCATAAATGGTCACTAGGATAACTGGAAGCTAGTTTCATTAATTACATTTACATATGCATGTAGTAGGATCGTTTATATTTTTAAACTGAATCAAAACTATAGCGTACGTCACCATCGCACTCAAAGTCTGTAATAAATAAGGAATTTTATTAGTTTTAATCATACTAATTTATTACTACAAGTAACAGTTGACAGTAAGTACGCTGTGATAGCCCAAATTAGATAGGTACACTTACTCCCGCAATAAAGCCATAGGTGATAGTAAACAACTTCCCACTTAGCCCAACATCATTTGAATTAATTCTCTGTAATATCACATTTATTCGAAACTGTTGATTTGCATCGAAACCTTTGGTAGCCGCCATCGTAGAAGAATGCTGAATCCAAGGGAGAAACGATTTAATCTAACAAAACGAAAAATAATATTATATTTATACTAAAAGTACAACTATAGACCAAAACCAACGAATGTGGTAGTTATATTATAAAATGAGTACTTGATGGTGGTTACCATTGCATGTGCACTTGCAGCTGGGAATAGGATACAAATTAACTCGGTCATGGTCAGCCACTGTTTCAATTGTAGTGCCGAACTCTCAAACAAATCAGGAAGTTCCAGTGCGTACATCGGAATCAAACCCAAGCAGACCGCACAGTACAGGAAACCAAAAGCCTTTTCAGAATAGTCGAAGGCAATGCACAGTTCGTCCATTGAATCCAATATCTAAAGATTAGAAAGTTTTATTTTTTTAAATAATTATGATCAAATGGATACACACACCTAACTGTATGCTGTATACAGCAATCCGTTCAACCTTACCTGTGACCTGTGACATAATGATCTCGATCTGTACTTAAAAATCGATCCTAATTTATCTTAATTAAATGTACCCGCTTTAACTCTATGCTTCTTTGAAACAATGGTAAATCATTCCGATTCAGTTGTGACAGCCAGTCCCGCACAATTAGCCACGTAATAAAGGAAACGCAAATCATTAAATAGAATACCAACTTATCCAGAATTTGTGGTATTAAATGAAAAAACACGTAGGACGTTGTAAGAAAATAATCGATCCATGTAAAGAGTGCTGTTGAAAAAAAAAGAAAAAAAAAATTGAAATCCGTTTCGATTATGTATCAAGATACCCACTGGTGATTGAAATGCTGACCTTTATTTGACCCAGTAGTGTAGTTATAATGACCGAAGTAAAAGTGGTGAGTGCGTTCTTTCACAAGCTGTCGAACTGCTTCGTACTCGAAATAAGTATATCCTGTGGCGTCAACGTGGTCAATGATCCAATTTCCAATGCCATAGAAGAATACATAGGACGGTATTATTATGGACAAAACAGATACCTTAAATTGATAAAAAAAAACCTTTTTGGTGATTAAAAATAGGTCGATACAGATGTTTTTCAAAAAAAATACAAGCTTAAACTACATAAAATTTCATTTTTAATTTTCCCTATTCGAATTGTATAATTTAATAATTTGGTAATTTTATGAGAAGACTGAGCTAAACAGACGCAAAAATGCACAAATGTGTTGTAAAAAGAAGGCAAAGCTGAAATTACCATTTTTCGTTTAACATCGAAGCCGACGACTGGAACAACCGAAGGAGAGATTTGTTTTTCAATGGAAAATGTGTTAGTCTCAATTATGTTATTTGACCTTCCAACCTGCTGAAGTCGATTCAAAAAGGTTGCAACGTTATTTCCTTGAAATAAACAAGTTTGCGTGGCTGCTAGAAGAAGAAACCACCAATTGACGTGGAACATCCCCGATACCCACTTCTGATATGAGGAATCGGGGTGTCTTCGTTTTACCTCTTCCACCCTTGAAAATCCAATACGAGTTACTGTCAAGAATATGACTCCGTAAACGACTGCAACTGCTCTCTAAAAAGTCATCTCAGAGGTTTTTACTCTTTTTAGTTGTCATACTATATTTTAGTATTTTGAAGTAGCAACTAATGTTTCCAGCGCTTCAAAGCCTCATTTGAGCGGTTTGCGGATAACTTCTACAAAAAATAGTTGCGCTCTTTATCAAAAGTTGAATGTTTTTGATGGCTTTTGAAAAGTAATTAATAAGTTTTTGTCATTGCTTCCTACTCCAGATGTAGGTACTGTAGGTATTACAGCGAAATTTTTCTCAAACCTGCTGTTTAGATGTTACAAAGTGCAATCAGTACTTATACCAAGTTACAGACCTCAATTCACTCGATTACAATGGTAAAAGCTATTATTGATCTTTCCAGAAAATGTTTTAGAGTCAAAAATTTGTTTTTTATTAATTGCCAAAAACGACTGAAATCCAAAACTACCGCCCTGTTTTCACTGCACTGGACCTACGGCCATTTGGATTTGTTGCACGAAAGAGACCTTGAACCGCTGGAAAAAGCTTTAATGGTATTTCAGAACTTATTAAGTCTGCTTTAACTTGCCTTGCGCCATTTACTGGAAATAGCATAAAACTGTTGCGTTTCCTCAGAGAAGCGTATTCTGAATGCACAAAGAAATATAAAGCGCAAAAACGTAAAGTAATTTTGAATGATTTTCAGCGCTAGCGATGCAAATGATTCACTACGCTCAGGTGTCTCAAAATCCAGTTTTTGTTTTGTCGACATTTTTGAATTTATTTTTAAAATGAAATAACAGTTTGGACGAGTGTAAGCTAAAGCTGAAGGAAAACCATACAATGTTAAACCGGGTTGGACACAAATACAAATATTACTTGCCCTTGACGAACAAAATATTATCGATACAATTTAATTAATTCAACAAAATTGCTCCAAAACGAGTCACTGTTTGCGATGGGAAGTAATGAAATGTATGTATGTATGTCTTCAAGATGCTTTTTTTTTATATTACATTGAATTGAGGCTATCGCTGCCACAGCACTTCACTAGTAGCAAACATTTACACAGGTACCTAAAAAACTAAAATTGCTTGTTTTCCAGTATTAAGTATGATATTTGCGATTATTTTGCTTTTACGTCTATGTCCTAATCCGTCACTAGTTTCTATGTAGTTATTAGTGGACTTTCTTACTAATAAACCCACTGGTAAAAGGAAATGACGTAGGGTAGAAGCTGGTAATTGTGATCGATTTTAACGCAGTCGATGTTTATGTACCCTTGAAAATTATTTATTTATTTATTTTTCTAATTTGACAAAACTAATAACAACTACTAAAATGTGTGTCTTGTGTATATTTATCTGAAAAAATTTGTTACCTAATTTAGTAGTACATAGTTAATTCAATGACACGATCTGGAATCAGTGCAAATAGGAACAATGATGGCAATTGTGATCGATGCGTTTAACAGTTTAACTAGCTAAATGTGTGCAACATTTCGCACGAAATCACTAAAGCATTCTCATAATAATGTAGGCATGGTAAAATCATGTAAGTAATATACAATAATCAATGAATAAAAGTTAATTTTAATCCATTTTATTTATACTAATGCATTTGCTAAATCGGACTCCACATATTTATGCCCCTTTTTCTGTTTCTTCATTATGGAAGATGGACTGTGGCTGGATTCTTGTTATTTAACTTCCATTAAGGTCACTAAGCTGACAAAAACAAACAAGAGCAAACCGATTTGAAATTTAAAAACTCCAAGTCTCTTTTAAAAGCAATTTCTGGCGAACACAATAGCTGTCCGATTTCGATCACAATTGCCATCATCTCTAATAATTATCCAACCTTCGAAATATTAGCACTATGTACAATTAATATATTGAGTTTTAAAATACCTACTACAACTGACGATCAATAAGTTCAAGCTGCGTCCTAAATATCACTGAATTGATTTGGCTGAGGTTTAGGTCAAACCCCAGTTGCCAGAAAACGAAGCAAGCGATCTGCCTATTCATGACTTTCGGGCTACTACGGTTTTTAGTCGTTCAGAACTTTGGTTTGTAAAACGTTCGCACCAAAAATTATATGCACGGTACTTAAAAGGATGTCTAAAATAATAGCATTACGAGAAAGACAAATTTTGAACCCCTTAATGCTTTTTTTGTTGAACGATCACAATAGTATCATGAATATCACAATTACCAGACTCTACCCTACCTACATTGTGTTTTAAAAGATAGTGTTTTATGAGTCAAACGGTTAAGTTATTGCATTTCGTACCAAATTGAAGCAATTTAACTTACCCTTATGAAAGTGTTTCAATGTTGTGTATTCAAACGCCATAATTCGGATATTAACAGTGCATAAAACGAAGCTCCATTTAACAAGTGACCGCTACACACGTTAAAAAAAATAATTCATTTAATGGATTATACACGGTAAATAGGAAACGATGACGTAGGCAATCATTCATACCAAAGTTGAGTAATATACTACAAGTCCCTACAAGAGTAGTACTTCCTGACCAACAAGTATATACTGATAATTTAAGTTTACGCTAAACAATCATGCTTAAAAAACACTCAATCAACGTTCAATCAGTAAACTGTATGTCACAGTTTTCAAAAACCTTCAATAAAAGGTCTGTCAAGATAACTTAGGTTGTAGGTACTTACAAACACGTTACTAAACAAAAATTATTAATTTATTTAGTTCAAAATTATTATCCATTAATAGTTACTAGGATAGCTTAAGGCATTTTTCGTTAATTGCATCTATGTGTGTACACGCAAGACGTAGGTTAGTTTTTATTTTTGAACTGAATCAAAACTATGGCATACGTCACCAACGCACTCACAGCCTGTAAGAAATGTACAATTTATTTATTTAAGTAATCATAATAATATTAAGTAGCAGTGTGGAGTGATACCTCAGAAAACGATAGGGACTTACGGCTGCTATAAAGCCGTAGGTGATAGTAAACAACTTCCCACTTAGCCCAACATCATTAGAATTAATTCTCTGTAATATCACATTTATTCGAAACTGTTGATTTGCATCGGAACCTTTAGTTGTGGTCTTCAAAAAAGAATACTGAATCCAAGGTAGAAAGGATTTAATCTAGCAAAATGAAAAATTTAATAAAATCATAAAAGTACACATTGTCATATGTATAAACCAAACCATTCAAACCAAAACCAACCAATTTTATCAAATAAATAGTTAAAAATGATGGTTACCATTGCATTAGCACTAGCCGCTGGAAATACAATACAAATCAACTCGGTAATGGTCAGCCACTGTTTCAGTTGCACTGCCGAACTCTCAAACAAATCGGGAAGTTCCAAAGCATACAGCGGAATCAAACCCAAGCAAACCGCACAGTACAAGAAACCAAAAGCCTTTTCTGAATAGTCGAAGGCAATGCACAATTCGTCCATTGAATCCAATATCTAAAGCTCAGAAAGTTTATTTTTTAAAATAATTATGATCAAAATTCAAAAAGATACACACACCTTACTGTATACAGCAATCCGGTCAACCTTACCTTACCTGTGACCTGTGACCTGTGACCTAATGATCTCGATCTAAACCTAAGAATTGATCCTAATTTATCTTAATTAAATTTACCCGCTTTAACTCTATGCTTCTTTGAAACAATGGTAAATCATTGCGATTCAGTTGTGACAGCCAGTCCCGCACAATTAGCCACGTAATAAAGGAAACGCAAATCATTAAGTAGTATACTAACTTATCCAGAATGTGTGGTATTAAGTGAAGAAATACGTAGGACGTTGTAAGGAGATAATCGATCCGTGTAAAGAGTTCTGTTTAAAACAAAAAATAAGCTAAATTGAAATCTGCGTCGATTATCAAGATTGTCAAGACGTATAGAGCGGATTAAAATTCTGACCTTTATTTGACCCAGTAGTGTAGTTATAATGACCGAAGTAAAAGTGGTGAGTGCGTGCTTTCACAAGCTGTCGAACTGCTTCGTACTCGAAATAATCATAATCTGTGGCGTCAACCTGGTCTATTATCCAATTTCCAATGCCATAGATGAATACATAGGACGGTATTATTATGGACAAAACAATTACCTTAAATGGATCAAAAAGACACTAATTATGTATATAGTATATGCTATGTACAAAATTGCCGTTTTAACGAAAACTGCAACCATAAAAAACTAATACAGTTTATTGCAGTATCTACAAAAGATTTCATTATTGTACTTTTCCCGATTTGAATTTAATAATTCTGTGAATATTTTGTTAATTTTAAAAGACTGACTAGTGCGATAAAAATGATGCGTTGATGTATTGTAAAATTACGACAAAAATTTTTAAATTACCAGCTTTCGTTTTACGTCAAAACATGCGGCTGGAACAATCGAAGGAGAGATTTGTTTTTCAATGGAAAAAATGTTGGGCTCAATTATGTCGTTTGACCTTCCAACCTGTTGAAGTCGATTCAAAAAGGCTGCAATGTTATTCCCTTGAAATAAGCAAGTTTGCGTTGCTGCTAGAAGAAGGAACCACCAATTGACGTAGAACATGCCCGTTACCCACTGGTGATAGGAGGTATCGGGGTGTCTTCGTTTAGCCTCTTCCACCCTTGAAAATCCAAGACGAGTTACTGTCAAGAAGATGACTCCGTAAACCACTGTAACTGCTCTCTAAAAAGTAACCTTAGAATTAATTACTATTTTTAACTGTTATACTGTATTTAGTATTTTGAAGCAACTTATTAGTCGGATACTTTTGAACTACTATTACAGGGCATGTTTTCAGCGATTCAAAGTCTCATTTGAGCGGTTAGCAGATAACTTCTACTAAAAAGAGTTGTGCGCTCTTTATCAACAGTTGAGTGTTTTTGATGGCTGTCAATAATGTGTCATTAATAAATTCTTGTCATTACTTTCGACTCGATGTTACAACGAGCAATAAGTATACCAAGACAAACCTCAATTCACTCGATTGCAATTGGTAAAAGCTATTTGATTCTTCCAAAATTTTGTTTTTAGTTGAAAAAATCGTTGAAATCCGAAACTACCGCCCTCTTTTCAATGTACTGGACTTATTTTTAACCTACGACCATATGTGATTATTTGTCGGCATGAAAGAGACCTTGAACAGCTGGAAAAAACTAACTGTATTTAAAAACTAATTAAGTCTGCCTTCACTTGCCTTCTGCCATTTACTGGAAATAGCATAAAATTGTTGCGTTTCCTCAGAGAAGCGTATTCTAAATGCACAGAGAAACATACAGCGCAAAAATGTAAAGTAATTTTGAATGATTTTCAGTGCTAGCGATGCAGATGATGCACTACGCTCAGATATCTTAAAATCCAATTTTTGTTTTGTCAACATTTTTGAATTTATTCGTAAAATGAAGTAACAGTTTGGACGACTTTAAGCTAAATCGGAAGGAAAACCAAGGTCAAACTTGGTTGGCCACGAACACGAAAATGTGACTTTCCCTATATGGCGAACACAATCATTATCTATACAATTTAATTAATTGAACAAAATTGCTCCAAAATGAGGCAATGTGTACGTTGCGAAGTAATGAAATGTATGTCTTCAAGATGCTTTTTTTTATATATTTACATTGCATTTGAGGCAATCGCTGCCACTGCACTGCACTGGTAGCTACATACATACAAACATACCTAATGACCTAAAATTGCTTATTTCCCAGCATTAAGTGTAATGTTTGCTATTATTTTGCTTTTACGTCTACATCCTAATCCATCACTAGTTGCTAGATTTTAGTGAAGGTACGTTCCTATCAATAAACTCACCGTTAAAAAGAATTGGTGTACCTACCATATTTTTCAATAAGTATTATTTATGGTCAAATGGTTAAGTTATTTTATTTGTTACCAAATTGAAGCAATTTAACTTTTCCTGAAGTGAAAACCAAGGGTGTTTCAATGTTATGTTTATGTATTCAAAAGCTATAGTTCGGATATTAACAGCACATAATATGAAGGTCAATGAGAAAGTGACCGCTACACGTGTTAAAAAATAATGCATTTAATGGATTAACACGGAAAATAGGAAACGGTGACGTAGGTAATCATACCGATGAATAGATTTCCATAGCTCAAGGTTCTACTTTTTGTTTTCTTCAGTTGAAGCAGGTACTTCCTGATCAATAAGTAATAACAGTGTATATTTACGCCATAAAATCGGGCTTAAAAAACGGCACTTGATGCTTCCAAGTAGGAAATGAATTGTATTTCGACTAACTAAATAAAATTACATAAAGTAACACATTATTGAGTATAGTACTACTAGGTAATTAATAGTAAAAGTAAATTCTCAGTCATTCATTCTGTAAATAAGCGACAAATGCTTTATTACAATTATTGCTTAGGTACAAAGAAGGTATGTAAAATAATTCTAAAAATAAAAATGAATTAATTAAATAACCTATTCTTCACGGGGAAACCGTGCAGAGAATGCTTTAAACAAATGTTTACTCTACTAATTAACATTTTTCAAAAGGGTCAAAACTAGTGGCTAACATTTGCAAAAGGTATAAAACAAGGCATTGGCATTTTCAAAAAAGGTCAAAGCTAGTAAATAACACTTGAAAAAAGCTCAAAAATTAGAAGCAAACATTTTCAAAAAGGTCAAAACAAGAAATTGCCATTTTCAAAAAAGTCAAAACTAGAAATTGCTACTTTCAAAAAGGTCAAAACTAGAAATTAGCACTTTCAAAAAGGTCAAAACTAGAAATTAGCATTTTCAAAAACATGTAAAACGAGATATATTACCGCTTCGAAAAGGTTAAAGAAAGAAATATTCATGAATTAAGTGTGACAAAATGCAAAAGTAAGTCCACGGTCCGACTATATTGCCGGGGCTGTTGACTACGCGGCTCTCCCAGGCGCGGTCCCCCTACTGCCCGACACGAAGGCTTTTGGCTGCTAGGTTTCCCCCCTGGCCCGGTTCACCTTGCCTTAGCCAACCTGGTGATGCGAGCTTCCGCAAGCATCACCATATTGATGCCAGGCTTAGATGGGACGCCCAGTCGACGAACACAACCCAGCCAACAGAACTCCCCAACTCAAGCCATCCACATGGCCAAGCCTCCAAGACACTGGATTACAGGAGCACGCCACAACTCCCAGCGATTAACCAGGCTCACATTAACTCTACTTCTAACACGGGACTCCAGTTCGAATCTAACTAGGCTTAAACAATTTTACTGTTTAACTACTATATTTACTATTTTTGCAGTGCTGTGCAGTGTCTGTTTTAATCTACAGACTGTAGATACTCTATATCTTGCCTTTTAATGGTACACTCTTTGCAATCGTCAATCTTTTATCTACTTGTAGTATACATACCGTGGGTGAAGAAGCATTGTGACGTAAGTCTTAACAATCGCATTACCTACCTACTTGTGCTTGTATAAAAACACGTGTAAATACCAATTTTACTACTTTCGAAAAGGTTAAATATCTGTTATTACTACTTTTGAAAAAGTGTAAATATCTATTCTACTACTTTCAGCAAAGTGTGGTTCCATTTTTGCTCCTAATGAAAAGGTGCACATATCTGTTTGACTACTTTTGAAAAAGTGTAAATATCCATTTTACTACTTTCAGGAAAGTGTGATTTTCCATTTTAGCTCCTTTTGAAAAGGTGCACAGATCTGTTTTACTGCTTTTGAAAAGGTGTAAATACATATTCTACTACTTTCAGCAAATTGTAATTCCATTTTTATCCTGTTGAAAATAGGTGCACACATCTGTTTTACTACTTTTGAAAAAGTGTAAATATCTATTTTGCTACTTTTAAAAAAGCTCAATTACAGTTTAACTACTTTTGATAAAGGGCAATTAAAGTTTTAGTACTTTTGAAAGATGCAAATATTCAAATATCAATTATACTAATTTGAAAAAAGTATAAAACTATAAGCTTTAAACATTTTTATAAACCGTGTAAAAAACTAGTAAAACGAGAACTTTCCAAAAACTGTTAAAAGCGGTATTTACATTTATAATAAATACACAACACGTACAAAGTCGACTGTTGGGACTTTGGACACATTGACATTAAGGGAACACTGGACTTGCGTCAGAATGCTGCTTCACTGACGATACATACATAGATATTTACCATTCATTAATAATCAACGTACCTAATCAGTACTAATCCGAGCCTAGTTGCTAGTTGCTTAAGCTTGAAACTAACTAGTTAGGCAAACACTGTACTACACATACCTAAACAGATAATTAAGGCTTTGGGAATTTCTAGAAGCTCCAGCTTCAGTAGTAACTTCTTATATATGTATCTAACATTCTAACAGTAACAACAGTCACAGTGCACAAAGTTCATGAATAGTAAATTATTTACAGAGTAAACTACTAAACTAATTACGCGTGGCTGCTATGCTGTAGCCTATGGCTAATGCAACCAATGAAAGAAGAACTATAAATATAATGCGTACAGATTTGTATTAAAGTTAGATGCCTTGTTGGGTTGAAGGTCATACGATAATACTGGTTGGTCTTGGTACTTGGTAAGCATTTACTTCCAGTCCATGTAAAGTAGTTTTCTTTTATCTCATTCATTCAAACAGAATTTCAAATAGATGTATCTACTATACGCAATCATACTGTGTCAGTTTTATTGAATGAGTAATTACGTATTATTGCATTGTAGATAATAAGGACGTAGGTACGTGCAAAATTACTGGAGCCAGGGAATCTAGCATTGCAATAGAAATGGAAATGGTTTACAAAAATTAATTCGTTAAATCTTTAGTTAGCAGAATGGATGGTACAATCACGGTCAACCAGAAAGCAGCTGAGTTAGCTGGACCCGATGACTTTTGATTATCCGGAGGAGGCACCGGATTGTACGGACCTGGGAAGAACGGACGCGGACAAGCATTAGTCCTCGGAAACAGCTCAGTCTTTCAAAAACAACAAAGAAATGTTTAAACAGAGTAATATTATACTACAGTACTTTCAATAAAAAGGGCAGGTTTTGATATTACTTAACAGCTTTTAACCTATTCGGAACGGGTAAACCATGAAAGCAGTGTTTTAGAAAAAGTATTTATACTACAAATTAACATTTTCAAAAAGTATCAAAACTAGTAACTAACATTTTCAAAAGTATCAAAACTAGTAATTAACATTTTCAAAAGTATCAAAACTAGTTATTAGCATTTTCAAAAGTATCAAAACTAGTAATTAGCATTTTCAAAAGTATCAAAACTAGTAATTAACATTTTCAGGTCTGTGTCAAACTAGATATTTCCGTTTTGAAAAGGTTAAGAAACATAACAAAAGATTACTTCCATGGTTTGAGTTATTGCATGTTTCTCAAAATTCAAAAATATTGTTAAATAAAAAAACGACTGTCTTTGCTTACATCTGGAGGTGCTGGAATGTCTTTTGGCAGGTCTTTAATCGCAACAAATGCATAAACCTCCTTAAATTCAAAGTTATTGAGGACGAGGTAGTCAATGTTGGTCAGTAGCTCTTCATCAGGCAAAGTTAATAGAAGGGGTTCTGTCCCATTGAACGCTGTGACAGCACTACAGCTAGAAATGATGTTAATTCAAAAATTCAAAATTTACATTGACGTAATATACTATGTACTAGTATACATACTATTAAATGTTTCAGATATTTTTATAAACTACTAAATTAAACAAGATTAGTTTTTTTTCCACCCACCTATAGCCTCCAATTTCAGCCGGGATCGGGATCACCGTAGCGTTTTTGAATTCCTCGCCTTTATCCGATTTATACTCCTCTCCTTTTCCCACAGCAAAAAAAGCACCCGTCGCATTGCCATCGTACTTAAAAGCTTCAACTTGAATTTGTTTGGCATTTGGAAACTTAACCGCATTAGACTCCAAACCGGGGAAATACCACTCCAACTTATAACCCTCCGCATCTATTTCTACTACAAAGAGGACGATGATTGACAGTACCAGAACCAGAACTACTTCGCTTCGGGGAAATACCGCCATTTTCATTTTTTATTTATTCAAACAGCTCTGCCACGTTACCGTTACCGTTGAAGTGCTTAAGCTCAAACTATACAAAAATTATTTCTGTATAGTAACTGTAGACAGTTTCACTGTTTTATTTACCAGTACAATTTTTCGGGCTTTCAATTTCAATTTTACGTGCCTTACTTAAAACTTCCAAGAAATAATTGTGTTTTTATCAATCTTGTAGTAAGACAGTAAGAGTAAGAGACTCGACAAGAAACAGTTAACTTTTTTTCACAGAATTGCATTTCAATTTCCACTGCATTTTATGTATACCTAGACTAGACTCACTAGACACTGCAAACTGCAACGTCAGTCCAGTCCAGTCACTACCACTAATCCACTGAAAGAGTGACTTTAAAAACATTCAACGATAATAAAAGTTCAAAAATTCAAGTTTAAATTTCATTGTATTATAGTTTTACATTGCAGTTTGCAGTGCTAGGTGTACCTAGGCAGTGACTATAGGCCAGGCACTATAGGTAGAGGTACCCAGACACCCGATTTGGTCGATTTTTTATCAGCTTTGGGCTATTGAGCTTTCAATCTCTTCTACAAAAAACAGAAAGAAAAAACAGTGACGATAACAATAACGGGGTATTAATAAAAATATTATGTAATCTTTGTAATTTGTAACCAGTTTGAAGATAGCAACTTGGGGTTTCTTGTGTATCTATGGCACTTTGTTAATGAGGTCAGATTTTGCATTACAATATTGAAAATTCCGAATGTGCAATGCAAATTGGCTTATTAAACAGGAAATACGTACACGGTGTCATTTCCAAGAAGACTGAAAACTCGGTAGTTTCAGGAGCATTTCCGTTTCCAACACTTCTGCGAGCCTATTTCACTAGTCTTTTCTAAAAATCTGGGAAGTAACAATGCAATGTGATCTATACACTTATAATGCTTGTGGGTTCGTGTAATAAATAGTGCCGAGCAAACCCACATCGTTATTCAACCGCCGAGTCAGCATTTTTCCTCGGTTATTTCAAAAGTGCGTAGAACCCTAGGAAAAGGAATATTTCATTACCGTAAACCCTGTAATAGAACGCCCGCGTACTATTCCATTCAGCCCCTCGAACCCCCGCGTACAATTAGAGACCCGCGCATTAATAGAAACCCGCTTATTATTCAAACTAACCGTTTTACTCTTCTGAATTTAGTTGGAATAAACAGGCTAAAAACAAGAATTTGACACTTTTAGGCGACTTAAAAGTATGTGTCATTTAATTCAAGCTATTCGGTGGCTAAAAGTTAGGTTTACACTAATTTCTGTACACTTAAACACCGAAAATACTTCCGGTGACCCGCATACTGTTAGAGACCCGCGTGTTATTGAAGACCCGCTCATTATTCCATTCAGGCCCTGGGATACCCGCGTACAATTAGAGACCCGCGTATTATTGGAGACCCGTGCATTATTCCATCAGGCCCTCAGACCCCCGCGTATAATTAGAGACTCGCGTATTATTAGAGACTGGCGTAGTAAAAGATCATTTACAGCACATATTATAAATTTAACAAATATTAATAATAATAATAATAATAATTTATTTCATTGTTACGAGCGATTTAACCGGAGTTCATACACTCAGTGGGAAGTTCCCACTTTTAAATTTACAAGAAAAGTAGTTAAATGAATAAAATAAAATAAAATAAGGAAGAAGGCGATTGCTGGAATGGCTCCCCTGCGATTCATTTTCCATTCCTTAGATTACAGATTAAGCAGCCATTACAGATATTCGTAAATTGCGATTTTGCATTAAAGATGTACAGTAATAGTTAAATAATAATAAATTATTCATTTTGACGATTTGGCCATTAGCCCATACAACAGAAGATTGGTTACATTATTTACAAGTGTTTGATTACATATTATGATTAAAATAGTTTGTTGGAAATAGTACAAAAATTTCGTCACTAACAGTAATAGCTAACAAAAACGTAATAATACTAACTTATTCATTAGGTCGACTTGGCCGTCGGCCCATACAACATATTGGTATACATTTTTTATTATTTTATATTTTTTAAGGGTTATTTAGTTAATTTAAAATTTCTAGAAAACGGCTCGATAACTTTTCTTCGTTTTAACTATGCCTGTAGTGAAAGTCATGTAGAACCCGAATCCAAGAGCACGGGCGACGCGGTTGAAAAACATAGTTTTTTTGACCATTTTTTGAAAATGCCTACCTATGTATGTATTGGCATTACCCAGAACGGACCCTGGCAGTTGTTTCTGTGCGAAGTGCTTCGTCCTAGAAATTAAAAATGTTCCAAAAGCCGTAAGTGCTATTAATAGAGTCAGTCTTGTCCTTCAACGCAGTCGTAAAAATGGCTTCGAATTTTTATAGCCTTGTCCCAAAAGTTTATAAGATTTTTGTATTCATCGACTGTTTTTAAGCACTCGAATATTAACACATTTGTGCCTCTGGCTTTTTACTTACGTACCGGAGTAGAAACTTGATTCTGGGAGGTTTGTAGTGGGAGCAGGTGCACATCATGTGAAGAACATCTTCCGTCTCCCTTCCACATAAGTCACAGAGTTGGTTTTCTGATGATTGTTTAAAAATTTATTGATTCCACTCAGGTTTACAGCCTTTCCTCTCCACACAATTCTTGGCAGCCCTGTTATTAGGCTCTGGATTAGTTTTACGGTGTTCCACTCTAGATTTTGTTCGTAGAAGTCCGCTGTTAGCATTCTTGTTTTCAATGTTTTAAACTGTGCCAGCGCTGTGCTATTTTGTAATTTCAGTACGTCATGATTTATTCAGTACAGCCGGTATTTCTCAACTAAAGCATTAAAATTCTTGTTAAGATACTTGATACTGATTTCCTGATATTCCGGTCCAAGGGCGGCTTCACTGAATAATTTTTTGACCTGCAGCATCCAGTTGTATCGCGTATCTTCTTGGGAAGACTTATATTGTACTGCAAAGCAGTTTCATGTCAGGGTGTCATCCTGTCGATTTAGAATAGTACGCACAAATCCCTAAACAGCCCTAAATACATGAGTTTTTATGTTGGTTGCCCCAGTTTCTAGTCTGAGAAAAAATCCCGGCGTCAAGTTGCAAGAGTTTGTCAGTTTACGCAAAAGTACAGTTTGAAACGTTTCGAATTCTTCAGTATACCTCAGTCCCCAGACCGGTACTGCATACATCAATACCGATTGAACCAGCGATTGAAACAGTTTGATGTGGAGATTGATATCTTTAATTTTTGATCTGTAATAAAGTTCAAACAACTTTGCTTGTGCCTTTTTGACTTTGCAGAAAAAATGTATTTTTGCTTCATTAAAAATCCCGCTTTGGCTAAAAGGTACACCAAGATAGGTGTACCTGTTGACAATATCTAGTTTTCGATTTCCCTATCTAAATGCTGTTGAGTTTCGTAGCTTGTTTTCTTTTCTGAATACTACGACCATTGTCTTTGTTAATTTAACAGTTAGACTGCTGTTGTCCAAAAACTTCCGTAAAACGTCGATTTGCCTTTGCAGTTCAAGTTCATTTGATGCCATTAGAAGAATACCGGTCAAAACGACGAAAGCAAAAACGACGAAATACAAAAACGACGAAAACAAAAAAAAAATTTGGTCAATACGACGAAATTTTTATTAGTGCGGTAAAAACGACGAATGGTGGTGGTCAATACGACGAATGCTCGTGGTCAATAAGACGAAACCGAAAATTTAATATAAAGAAATAAAAAATTCAAAAGAAACAAATATTTACACAAAGGTTAGTGCATAATTATGCAACATTATGAGCAACCTGTCTAATAAACTTAGTAAATGGACCTTTTTTGTATTTGGCAACAGCCATTTTTAAGGTGTCTGTAACAGCCCTGTATTTTTTTCTTTCCAAAGTTGGCCATTTTCCAACATCTATGCGGGCAAGGGTGTTTTCAGTTCGGTTTTGTTCGCGTATAATTTCTAGCAGGACTCTCCACATTGGTGGATACCAGTTTCCGAGATTTGTTTGAAATTGATTATTCCATCCTTCAGCAAAATTTGAAGTTCTAGGCCACCCACTATTCAGTAGTTGGGTATCGTTCCACATCAAAATTGGATACAAAGGAGGTTGCCATGTTGTACCGGTATAGGTGCCCCAAAAATATTTCCCCAGTGGGTGCAGGGCAGGGTCGACCATCTGCATGACACGCTTAAACTGCTTCCTCTGCAACAATAAAATTAATTGCAAATAATAATAATAAAAGTAATACAATAAACCCTCAAATAGCAACGCTTAAATAAATACATACACATGTAATTAAAGCACACACTACATAGTACAGAACTAACCTCATTATATCCGGAGGGTGAGATTTGTGTTTTGAACCGTAACACTCCAATGTTTTTGTCCTGCACGAAAACCACAGATGTCTTCAATAACTGACGCTTTGCAAATCTTCCGCTGGTCACACTGCCAATACACGGTATCACTTACAACTTTACGTCGTTGGTAACAATATCCATCTTTATCCAATTTATGAGTTGGGACTTTCTTATTACTGTGAGGATTAATTTGACTCAAATATTTAACTGCGTTACCTGCCATGCTAGTGCTAACGCTTGGAACAGAATGACAGCAACAACCTCGTTCACCAGTTTACAGATAATTACGCGTCCTGATATTCAAATACCTACCTTTGAATTCTGTCCTACTAATAAATGTACAGTAAGAATTAAATATACATTTCGTCGTATTGACCACCACCATTCGTCGTATTGACCACAACCATTCGTCGTTTTGCACATGAGGTTAGAGGTCAAA
>JAQFZC010003826.1:0-17649 GCA_034695205.1 Dicyrtoma fusca | reverse complement strand
TTCTAGTTTCACATTTGTTGGAAAATGTATTCGTTTCTAGTTTTGACCTTTTTAAAAGTGGTAATTTTTAGTTTTGAACTTTTTGAAAGTGTTGATTTCTAGTTTTGACCTTCTTGAATGAGCTAATTTCTAGTTTTAACCTTTTTGAAAGTGTTGGTTTCTAGTTTTGATTCTTTTGAAAGTGTTAAATAAAGCAGATAAAAACAGTAAACAACTTCATGGTTTGCCAGTTGCGAATAGTTGCGAATCTATTCAAAGGTCCAAATACAACTTTTATAATTTCTAAAAGGTATAAATACATAATTTTTGGACTTATCCCACAATGTTTCTTCACCCACGATATTTCCCTACATGTTGATATGTATGTGCAATGCTTCCCGTATGGACTTCCCTGCAGATAGATACTCTTCGATTCAAATTCAAACCGAAAGATCGTTTCACATCCCATTCTGTTCCACACCCAACTCAGACTCTGCTGCCCTCCTATCAACTATCCCTATCAGCCCTATACGGAGCGTATATTATCTGTCCTTCACAATGTACGTGGATATAAGGTGTATCTATATTTATATCAGGAGGTATGGGCATATGTGTATTTGGAAGCAATGGAATTTCATTTCACATGAAACCAGAAAGAGTTGGCAAGATTTCATTCTTCCTTTTCCAGTCTTTTGCTCTCACTTTCTCTCTTCAGTGCTACTACTCCACTCCCCACAATCATCTGTATTTCCAGCTTGTATTCCCAATTCCCAATCTTCCATGCCCGCCTATAGCCATGATACCCTAGAATGCCGTCGACATCCCCATACAACATGCTTCCTTTCATCCGTCCCTATCCCCATCTTCACGCTGAGATAGATCCAATATGTAATGCAGTGTGATTCCATTCCAATCCCCAACTCCAGACTCAATGCTAATAAACATACGGCCTTGCCTTGCACACACAAACCAAGCATGTAAAGGATCGGAAGTAAAGAAATTTCTGAAATATATAATCTAATATAATACAAACGCAGAGGAGAATTAGACGAAAGGGGCCAACTATTACTCGTAACTCGTAGTACGGTAGCCGTAAATTACGCACATCTGCAAGAGGGTCTATCTCCACTTTTTTGAAGAAAATCAAAAGGAGCCATCTGCTACCGCATTTGCATTGGAGAGGGAATTCAGCATTGTGGATTTGTAGATTAAAATCTTGTAGAATGGAGGATTGAGGAAGGCGAGGTGTATGTACGTACATATTTGAGGTTATTATTTGGGTGGGTGGTTTGTTTGTGTTGCATAGCCACCCGCGAATAAATTGGAATGTTTGTACGCCTTCGTGTACTCTGAATAGATGGACACTTGTAAAATTGGAGTTGGAGGAGTTAAGATTTAGAGGCGGATGAAACATTGATGGTGGAACTGTTGGTGTAGTCGTAATCGTAACTTGTTCATATACACATACCTATACCTATATGGAGACTGGGCCCCAAAATCGTAGGAATAGGACCGTGTGTAGTTAATAAGCATGCGGGATTCAGCTCAGTTTACTCCCGACACGCCGGAAGGCATAGGTTAAACGCTAATATACTAGTAGTATAGTTGGGAGTGTGTGGGGCATTCCAACTATGACGCCATGCAATAGTCGTTCAAGGGCTTTTCCTTGAGCTTCTTACGTACTTGCAGAAATACCATGTTTTACACTTTTAATAGCAGTCATCTCATGTCCTAGTACTTTTTCACTTTCAGTTTTAGTGTATTCACAAGTTTTACTCTATTTGAAAAAATTTCTATTGAACCCACCTTTTGAAATGTGTGTTTCATAGGTTTACCCGCAAAACATGTTTGCTTTTTTTGTTTTTTTAGATTTTCAAAACGCTTATTTTATGACTCAATCGACTTTTTGAAACGCTAGTTTATGTTTCTACGTTCTTTGAAACGTTAGTTTTTGAAATTCAGTTGCAATTTTATCGCTTCTGAAAAGGCTAGTTTTATGTCTTTAGACTTTTGAAAGCTTTTAATTCCTTTTTTCACCGGTTAGCAAACTCCCTAACACTGTTTAGGACTTGAACAGTGAACGGAATTATTTAGTCTTTTTAGAATCAATAGCCTGTTTTGACTCGAGCCCAATAGCGTCATTGCTGGATGACCCCACGTTCCTTTATGTAAAATGGGGAGAGATGGATATATAGCGTAGATGTTTCCATTCTCACGGTTACTGCTGCTTTACTGCTTCCAGTGCAGTGCTCAATGCTTACTTCCACTGTTGTTGGTGGGTTGGTTGTTTGAGTTGGAAATGCTGATGCAAAGCATAATTCCGCACTACAAGGATGTTGGCTGTAATAGTGCATTAATATAAATGGGAAATGTGAGCCTATAAAAGGATAAAAGGAGGGTAGCTATAGCTATAATTATATAATGGTGTAGAGAGAGAGAGAAAGAGAGGGAAGCTGTGAGTTAGTGGAGAGGGATGGAGAAGATGACTATTTATGGGAGCTGTTAGTTAGTTGCCTTCTGCCGCTAATAGTTCGATATCGTTCAAAGAATGAGTCTCTTTCTCGATTCTCCTAAATGTTTACGATCCTCACAATTACACACAAGTCGAGCTTCGCACAAACACAATCACTCTAATATTTCAATCAATGAGCGGAAATGGAGAATAGTTTCCCTACGCATTACTATTCCATGTTGTCACAAGGCCATATCAACTCTCAACTCACTAAACTCCCATCCACAGTACAGCTACAGCCCATCACATGCCATAGTCAACCATTACAGCACTCACAACCGGTACCACACTTGCCCACGAAACCAAACTAACTCCAAACCCTCAGCTTTCTCTTGTATTATATCCATCAGCCACTCTCTCCGGCTATTGGGGACCAACTGCTGCTGTTGAGTTACTCATGTCGGTCCTTTTTCAGTTTCTGCTTCAGCAGCGTACACAGCAATGGGCAAAAGGCTTTATAGTACTTAAGACGATTTCAACTAGTTATATAATAATAACGTATCGACTCTTTAACATTTTCAAAAGAGCAATATATCTAGTTTTACACCTATTGGAAAATGTTGGTTTCTAGTTTTGATATTTTTGAAAGGACTAATTTCTAGCTTAGCACCTTTTTGAAAGTGTTGATTTCTAGCTTAGCACCTTTTTTAAAGTGCTAATTTCTAGTTTTGACCTTTCTGAAAGTGTTGATTTCAAGTTTTGGCCTCTTTAACAGTACGTATTGCTAGTTTGATACCTGTTCGAAAATGTTAATTTCTAATCTTACACACGTTGAAAGGGTTAAATTGTAGTAGATATAAATAGTGAACAGGTTCATGGTCTACCAGTTGCGAATAGGTAATCGTAGAATTAATTAAAAAGCAGCAATTTTAACTCGTTCGCTTCAAAGCAAAAGTTGTGAAAGCCGAAAAATCATTGATTAAACTTTTGTGTATATACGCACGTAAACAGATTCTAGATATGCCACTGCCTCGCTTTCTTCATCAGAAGCTTTCCCAAGATACGCCAATTGATTGACTGGCTTGCACTCTATTCTTCCGCCACCTTTCTCCCTTCCTTGCCAGTGTGTGCTAATATACTTTCTTCATACTTTCATCGTCGCCTTGTCCTCTCCAGCCTTTCCTCCGATATTAAATACGATTAGAAAATAAATGGTGTCTATTACACTGTATCATATACTACATGGAGGAAGCCGTTATTAATAATTTTCGCCCACAATGGCAATTTTTCCAGAGTTTTACGGTCCCCCTTCCCCTTCCGTATCTGACATAAAATCTTTAACTTTTATTTCTATTTCTATACTTTTACACTTTGTCTGTCCCTTCTACTTTCCCTTGCTTGCACGGATAATGTAGTTGTCTAACCCACTGCCAAAGTCGAGCTACTCATAAGAGACGCAGACACAGGACACAGCGAGAGGACCACCATTTGTGACTATTTATAGGAGTGTTACTGAGAGTTTTGGTTGCGTCCACGGGGAAATGCATTATATTACATTCTCTCTGTACAGTCGACTACAGTGGGAAATGAGAGAGAGAGAGAGAGACCGAGCGGTTGCTGACACATGTTTTCATACAATTCTACTTCATCCTTGGCTCCTTGAGATAAAACTAACTTGGCATTGGCTTGGCTCAGCTTTCACTAAGCTTGGCAGTCACTGAAACTCTCTGCGAGGTCTCCTATTATTTATTATCCAAGGAGTTGAGTTTTCTATTTTCTATTCCAATTCCCAAAATGCAAGTGACAGTCATTGCCAATTACGCTTTAAAGCTTTCACTGGAGAAGTAGTGGAGAGAGACAGAGTCTGGGCTACTTACCCACACGTACACACTATTTCATTACTACAGCTTTCTCTCTCTCTCTCTTTCTCGTTCCCTCTCTGTATAGTACGCTTAACATTTCTGATATTACCATTTCAATTTCAATTCAACGCTTCATAAACGAAGCCGCAGTCAAAGCCAAGACCAACAGACTAGAAAAACGTAGTAATAACAATAATATTTAGAATCTCCTCAAATACAGGAAACTGTTTCACATGGAAATTGGCCCATGAAAATTGACCATATTTTAGGATATGTAGTATACAAATGCAATTTGAAGAAAATAGCCATCATTTCAAATGTAGGTTACCGCAGAGTTTATTTTGAGCCCAATTATGCGACATTACTTTACAGCTTTTACAGGAAACGGACGTCAAAAATCACGCACACATTCATTTTACGGTGACAGAAATTTATGTACATCTAGGACCATTATGGTGTCGAAATTATACAGAAATCTGTAGAGATAACGTTGAAATATGAAACTGTTACGGTGTATTATTAAAATGCAGATAAACTTTAATTAGGTAGCTTAGAGTACAGTAAAATAGATATGTAAGTTTTGTGAGTAACAGATTTGATTTAATATTACTTCCAGTATACATAGGTATACTTGTTGTTAGTATACACCTAGGTACATGTAGGCATTCGTGGAAATTTCAGGCTGGGAAATGAGATGAAGATGATATGAATCAGAGCTGTAGTATGTAGAGATAAGGATTGTGGGCGTTAGGATTATAAAGTGGATCATTTATCGAATTATACGAACGACTGAGCAAATTATCGAATAGTGCCTATGGGAAAGATGAAAAGAAATGAGAGAGCGGGGGTTGTAAAGGTCAACAGTGAAATTCAAATATCAAGAGAGTTCTAAAAGTAAATCACCTTGTTTACTTCATATACTTTTACACGTCATATGAGTATACACATAGGCACTTAGTTTGGACTTATTCAAATGTCCGCAGGCAAGCAGGGAGGGAGGAATGCTACGAATAACTACACACAATGAAAGCAAATAATATGTAATAGCTTGGGTATATGTTTGTAAATACGTAGAAGGGTCCATCTTTTTATGGAAGATATTTATACACTCACATTTACAGATAATGTCTCAATAGCATGATCTTGATGTTCTAAATTCAAGAATTTGCTTGCGCAATTTCCTGAACAATCCAAGCATCCTTTCTCGGTAAGGAATTTGTACATGTTCATACGTAATTTGAAATGTCTGCATATTACATTGCTAACAGTATATTTATTTAACAAACCTTTCTTTCAAAATGCATGTTTTCATGTTTTTGGGGAAAACTGTAAAATAAAATCTATTTTTAAAACATGGGAGTACAAGGGAGCTTCGATTTTCAAATAATTTCAGTACAAAAAAGGCTACACAGTATGTATATATAAATATATACAGTGCACGAAGCGCTGTGCATTTCATAGTCAGTGAGCAAACTATTGTAGTGGATGTGCCAACCGAGAGGAATCCATTTGGGAGATCTAGATGGATAGGTAGATAGATATAGCGTAGTAAAGTATAGTTTGGAATAGCGTTCCATTGAGTTAACACGTGGAAGTACATTAAATCGAGATAGGAGAGAGGTTTGTGTGGAAGATAGTGAAGTGAGAGAAAGGAGCTGAAGGAGTAGATATCTCTGGCTGGGATTTAAGTGTGCCCATGTATTCAAAGTCACTTGGCTTCGGCGTATCCGTCCGTTTGATTTCCAATGATTGGATGGGGATGGGAGAGAGTGACTATACGTGTTCGTGTGTAAGTAGGGGAAGTTTGGGGTAAAAGACGGAAGCCGAAGGAAAAGGAAAGCAATACGGAATTGATCGATTGCAATCAAGATGCAGATTGCTCTCACACAGATGCTCCATGTGGGTGATGATGGCGGCGAAATGAATCGATTGTGGATTGTGGCTTCCCCAATTTCCAGTCTGCCTTCCCAAGGACATTCCTATTCTTAAATATACATCCACATATATCCTTCCCGAAGAAGCAAAATAGCACATTTCCATAACAACATTGACGGTACAAGTAAAGTAGCCAATTCCCACAGACTTTCACAAAAGCATTAAAGCGTACAATCATATGTTATTGTAAAATACGCCAGAGGCCACAATATAGTAAATAACAACATTTTGAAAGTTGCTACTTGGGTTCTTCAGTAAAACTCCTTCCTCTTTGCCATTTATAACTTTCACCAGACCTCTTTACAAGATGTTGTGCTATTTCGAATCTTCTACTTCCTTTGTCTTTTTATTAGGGATGCAGATAATGCAGCAGGGACAACTTTAGTTTTTGTTGTTGCTCACACAATAAACAAAGTATTTGGCTCACTTGGTAAGTTAGTGGCATTATGAGTTAAATGAATTTATTTTGAAATAGAATAAAAGTGAAGTAAGGCAATGGTACGGACGTGAGTAAAAGAATGTGAAGGAAATCAATAAAATTGTCTATTACAAAAAAATAAGAAAATAGAAAGTAGGGGGAAAGTTCAAGTGAAAGTAATATATCTATGGCTATGGGAATGGGATATGGGGATGGTGGTACGTTTCCTTGCGCAATTTCATTTCTGCTGAGCCATACGGAAAGTCAGTCATCTCCGTCTGTAATAGTATGCAAGGCAGGAACCAAGGAGGAAAGGGAGAGTGTGGTATATTTTCCTAAAGCTGGAGCCAAATAGTGACCTTAAGGTTGAAATGAGACTTAAGGAGCGACTCTGACATGAAGCACAAGTCAAGCTTGAAGCTAAACCAGAACCAGCACGCATACAGTCGCCAAACTTACTCCCATAGAAACTCTTGAGAGTTCACAATTTTAACTTTCCCCGCGTATGTACACAGAGTATCCATGCATCTGTGCATGGATCACGTTAAAAAGTATTCGTACGTTGTACACATATATGCATGGTCTATCAGCTGAGCTTAGCAACTAGTTGTAAGTGCACGACCATAATATATGCAGAATAGAAAGGGTGGAATATATCCAATTCTTTCACTCCAAGTTTGAGTAAGATACAAAAGTAAAAGCAGTGAAGGAAATAAATTTAAAATCGTGCTTCACACCCGTTTCCGAGAAATGCGATGGTTCAAACATTTCCTTTTATGAACCATACACCAAGACTTTCCCACGGCTTTCAATGATGCTCTTTTTTTCGAAGCTGGTACTTTGCCACCATCGCTAATGGAAATGCACGAAATTTCTTTTGAATCTTTCACCTAAAACCATTCCCCTCAACCCATCTACCTACCTAAGACGTGAACCCATGTACATATCTACCTACGATTCTTTGTAGACATAGACCGCAGACTCCTTTCTTAATCGCTAAGTAAAACTTTCTCCTACATCTCCAATTATTTACAATAGTGATTAATATCAAAAATTGAGTTCTAGAGTATTCAAACTTTGGGATTAAAATGTATACAGTATGTACTACAGTCATATTAGAAACCTTTATCATTTATGGCCTTCCTCCCAACTGTCTCGGAAAATAGAAAGTAGTATGTGCACCATAGGAAAGTGAAAACAGGCATTTTTTAACGTGCTCCTACTTGAAATAATACCATTTATTTGCGTAAACACAAAACGTGTATCCTAAATTGAATAGCAAAGAGTTCAAAGTGATAAATACATGTTGTTGAAAAACCAGCAAAAACTTTCACTAGGAATTAATGCTCTAAAGTACACTTAAAGCAACTATGGAAATCATCAAAATTGTAATACTTTCACCACTTCCCATTCAAGTGTGTACCCTTCAGATATACATGTATTGTTGAGACGCAACTAATCACTACAAATAAAATATTTTTCTCATAAATATTTCAAAGCGGCGGAGATGCATACATCCATAGGCACTCCCACACACACATACCAAGATACATGTTTACAAAGTAATTCAGGCATTAGAATTTTCTATCGGAAGTCGACGGAACTTAATGTATAATTCTAATGCGGATGTCAGGGAAGGACAGGACTTTTGTAGGTTGTAAAGAATGGCGACGCTCGATCCATATAGGTATGTATTTGTTGCCTGAGCAGACTAGCCTGGAAGATACATATTAGGAAAAGAAAAATTTGGATTCCAACTCTATTGGTTTGCAATTTCTGAAGAAGGCAACGATCTGTCGGAGTTTTTTTTTGTTTGTGTGTGTGTGAATGTGAATTTCAAGTAGAAGGGTTGTTGGTTGGTTGTCTACTTGCTTATACTTGCTTTTTTACTTTTGGGTTTGCTTGTGATGGCTGTTGGTTGCCGGCAATCCTGAAAGTGGAAAAGAGTTTAAGAGATGGTGAAACTTTTTTTTCCCTTTTCACATGTGAAAGAAGAGTTATGTATCTCGAGATTTCCAGTCATCCATCTACTTCCACAATTTTTTACGGGAGAGAAGTGAAGCTTATCCCTGAGTGAGCAGGCACCACACATCCTCCTATAGTCGGCATAGTAAGACCAGGTGTATGCATATGCTCATACATACATAGATGTACTGTGGAAAAGAAATTGTGGTCGATGTAGGCATTTGTATGTATGAATAAGTACAAAACTAAATCTATACAGTGAAAACATGAGACCTCAGACCTGAAAAGTTATTCCGCGTACCTACACACACAACTCTCTCTCTCTCTCTCTCTCTCTCTCTCTTTGGCCTGCATAACTTAGGATGCTCGAGTCCAACTACAAATACGAATAGGAATACGACCCGACTGGGAGGGTGAAATGAATAGGTACACGTTCACTGTATTAGTCTTCCAACACATTCAATGGCAATGGAAACGGCTCTACTGAACTCCAATTCTTAAGGTGAGCTCCAACTGGTATGTGTGATGATGCTCCTCTTCTTTTTTGTTCTTTGATGCGAAGCATGTTGCCTTGAACACATTCGGAAACACACAGGGAACGTGCGAGAGTACGACCTTTGGACAAATACAAGATGGCGAAAGGGCCAAGACTCACTCCGTTACTGACTACTGACTGGCGTGGCGGTGGAGATAAAAGATTCCTTCGTATTCTTTATAACTGGAACAATTCCGACGGACATTACCGGGTACGCCACAGAGGTACATACGTTTAAATCTTTTATACCGAAAATTTGCGATTACTCACCAGGGTCAACAATAGCTTTCAAAATGTTATGATAAGGATGTTTTCTCAGTTGAAATTGTTGTTTTCACAGCAAATGATTTTGTCAATCTATCGATCGACACAAACATGTTGTGCTTTCCGAAACTTGCCTTTTTAAACGTATACGTATTTAGTCTATTTAGTGAATTTATTCGGAACAATGTGATACTACAAATCGCTACGAGGGAATCGAAGCTTCACAGTACAGCCTATACCGATAAAATTCAATTTTGCGGAGCGAAGCAAATTCGGCATATATGTTTGTAGATATTATGCACGATGTGTCCGGCAAAGTGCGTGCTTAATATGATTCATAGATTTTTAACATAAAAATTTAAATTGTATTTCTTGTTCCGAAAGGAGCTGATAGAATTTGAATGACCGCTGGTGGGCTGGTTGAAATGGTTGGGACGGAATTGGGAAGGAAGTAGAAGCGGATTTGTAGCCTTGATCCTCGAAAAGACTATTGTACCGGCTGAATGGAAAGACGAAGACAGGGCAGATAGACGTCGTTGCCCTAGTTACGCTAACCTGGTTTGCCTAATGGGACGTATAATATTTTCCATATGATTTTTTTGTCTAAAAATCCTGTAATATATTACATGATTATAGTTACAGATCGTTATGGTTATTAGGTTTGTAACTTTGCCGTACTAGCGGCAGTTGGGAGTTCCTTCTCCATCCTACAGAGTGTATCCGGTAGCGCAGAAGCAAAGTAACCGATCTTCATTCCATTATAGAATCTGAACTGATAAAGCTATTACCATTTATTGACTGAAATTGCAACTGAACAAAGCATATAAAAACGCGGTTTGCTTCTTTGCCTTCTTTCTAGCAATTTTGTATTAGCTGTCTATAGTGGCAAATTAATTAATTCAAGGAGGTATTAAAAATTGGACACCAGACATTTTGCTCCTTCGGGAATGATACAGTATCCTCCTAAGCAGTAGAAGTGGGGAACTACATTGAGAACATGTTTGACGTGACGTAAAACAAGGATCTACTTTCACTTCTACTCACCTCCTGTGGAACCTACTAAAGATATATGTAGGCATTATTTGAAAGAATCCGACGAAAGGTGGATTTATGCTTTTATTCAATTGGTTTCCCTTTTTTTCTTCTTCCTTTCACAGTCCCTATTATGTATGGGTATTAAAAGGTGAGCGGGATTTTCAATACATACTTTTAGCTGATCCTGATCCTGGAAATACTTAGCCAGTTCAAGTAAAGGAACACGGCCGTTGAAGAGCTTTAAAGTGCTAACGCTCGTCAGCTCTGCTCTGATGCGGTTTTCCGCCTGCAAGTGTTATACAGTCACACGGATACATATTTACAGAAGAAGCAAAATGGTCCACTCTGAAATTTTATGGAAAACAAAATCACACTTTCTTTAAACCCAAATCCCGCTTTGAGGTTTCAACTCAACAAAGCTTGTTTCTGGAAGTTTTTTAAAAGATACAAAATGTAATTTTGACATACATAAATGCCATTTAGACGCTCCAAAATTGCCAAAAATACGATGGCAATACGGTTTACATTGGCGTCACAACATTTCTTCTTCAGTTGGAACGCCGAAGTACTTTCTCTGACTTTCAACAGTTTCTCCAAAAACGGCCCTTCGAGTTTTAGTTGCAGATTCAGACAAAGGAAAGCTGTCCAGTTTGGAACGTTAAGCCTTGCTTCTTTCGCTGCCACCTTTCCCTTGGTGTTTTGATTGTAGCAGTTGCAATATAGAGAGTGGCAGAGTTGTATGCACATATTCTCCCTTTCAGTGGAAACGCATGTGTGCTGTTCTTCCTCTCCACCTCGTTATCCACGGAGATCTCCAGATTCCTTTTTATTCTTTATTTCTTTATACTGTAAGCTTGGTTCTGGTTTGGTTTGGTTTTGGCTGGAGTAGAAAAGGAAAAAACTTTAGAGAGGTAACCCTTTGGGTACACAACGAAGGCAGGCAGGCAGGCAGGCAGGCAAGCTGGCATATACGGATAAATTATACAAGTATGAACTCATACTCATAGACCCACCGAGATGCCCTTTGTATTTTTTTGGTGGAAGTTTGTTGTATGGATATCGTGTGACTGTAACTATTGAGTGGAAAAGGATTGAGAGCCACTTGCCGGTGGTATCGCTAAAAGTGTTCAGAGTCCCGAGTTAAAGGCATTTATATATAGTTCACAGTCCCATGTATTGATATAGATATACCTATGCTATATAGCTGTGGAGAAAGTATTCAGTAGAATTTTTGTCTGACTCTACACCTCCTATCATTAATTTTCCTGCATACAGCGCTACTCCTGATGCTTCGGCTGCTCCGTTCACATTCCATAAAGCCGCTGCATTTTCTATTTCGACTGTGTGTGTTCACACATACGTACGGAGGCGCCTATACCCATAGCATGTATATTTAACCTACTATAGCTATAGATCCAAGGTGGATCTGGGTCTAGAGTAAACCAGATGAGACGAGAGGAGAGAGGAGAAGCATAGACCATGGCATGGCCCCTTGATATTTTGTGCCCTAACAAATCTTATATCCCTGACAGCTTTATTTTTACCTTTCTCCTCGATACTTTATCATTTCCTTTCAACCATTACGTTTGGCCCTTATTTAAGGTTTAATCTTTTTTCGGCTTCCCATGTTCTCCTTTGACAACATTTCCTAAATCCGTTTTATACTCATAAATTCCATCATTTATTCTTCTCCATCGAGTTTAAATACTTTGTGTACAATTAGTATATGATCTCTACTTGTATATCTATCTCTCTTTCTTTCTTTCTTGCTCTCTCTCTCTCACTCTCTCTCTCTCTCACTGCAGATTCATCTCGTCTTTGAATAGAAAGCTTCATCATGATGTACGTAGTACAATAGATTGTCGACATCCCAACGATTTTTTCTAGATTGTAACTGTCTAGTCTACTCTATGGGGATTCCCAACTTTCCTTAACTTTGTCTGTAGCATGCACTGTATAGGAAGGCAAGATTGTAGATATAGGAATTAGGAGAGGGGAAAGTATCAGCTATGTAGGTGTATTTGCGTTGTATCTCCTAGTGTATGTATCTGTAGCTTATATGTTAATTAATATTATTTTAAGACGCATTGTATTATTTTGAATAATATACTTTGGAAATAGAATGGAAATTTGTAATTTATTTCCAGGGAAATTGTGCTGACGGGGAAAGTATGGTATGTGGAGTTGTGGAGGGAGTGCGTAGGATGGGAGGATGGAGGAAGGAGCTAAAATTAGTTTCTCTCAAATGTAGTATAAATATTTAATGGTATGCTAAGAATAATGTGGAGTGGAAAGCTTGTTGATATTTAAGAGACAAGGCAAACGGCTCTTGACGGCCAGAGTGAAAAGCTGTCGAGTCGGATAAGATGAGCATTATTCTTGTTTAGGATAACATCATTTCCAATTTCACTATTTCATGCATGTAGTTAGCTTCCTTATCGCACGCTCCCAACTTCCCATCTTCCCAACTACCACTTCAACTTCCATCTCCCTCCCTACCTACCTACGTCTCCCATTAACGTCCTCCTCATTCCGGCCAACCAAAGAGAAATTCAAAGTCGAGGATGTCTTATGCCGAGTCAGTTCTACACATTTGTGATTACATACACGAGACGAATGATCATCGTCAGAGCAGGTAATGTGTCTGAATTGGAACTCACTCACGAGCCTCTCTGACGTAGTTCCCTACCTACACTGCACTGCACTATTGACCATTACAGAAAATTATCTGAAGGAAAGCTAATAAGATTTTGTGATTGTGTAATGTAATACAGAGAGTTCCTCCCAGCGGAGTAGCCAGCCCGTTGGAATTGGAATTAACTCAGTCCCCAATGGAGCTGGAGCGAGTAAGTGAAAATATTGCGAGTACCTACAGACGTACGGAATACATAGTGTACATACAGTGGAACTACATATGGTGACGAAAGAGGCAAAGTGATGTTTATGGATTGTTTCTTAAAGGCATACGTATACGCAGATTGAAGAAGTAAGACGAATACCAACGCATATTGTGAATTAAAAAGCAGTTCAAGAATAAGATATTTCTGCGTATAAGACTTTTTGCGTTTTACATCATTTAAATATCTGTACATAGAACATTTAGCTTGTTTCAAATCATGTAAGCGGGTCATTTTTAAACTTCTGAAAAACAATTTAAAAAGAACATTTACAGTTTTTTTAAATGATTTGATCAGTGTTTTGGACCTTTTAAAAACGTGAAAATACTATGTTTTGCATTTTTAAAAAACATGTACATATGTAATTGCGACATTTTGAGCCTTTTAAAAACGTGTAGCAACAACGTTATGCATCTTTTCAAAAACAGGTAAATAAGACGTTTTGCACCGTTTCACAAGGGTCGGGTGTAAATACGACGTTTTGTACCTTTTAAAAACGTGTGACTACGAGGCTATGCATCTTTTCAAAAACATTTGAATAATAGCTCACATTGCAGTTGCAAAAGTATGCCTACATGATATGTAGTTTGCTGTTTTGAAAAAGACATCAATATGGTGTTCTTCCTTTTTCAAAACCATGGGTTGGGGGGCATCAGTATTCTTCTATGGTCTCAGCATACTTTAAGGCGGGTTTTAGTTTTGATAGGGCAACAGAAAATAGGTCAAGATGCCTCTTCACCAACAATCTATAGCGAGGTAATTATGTTGTGGTGATACAGGTTGGAGATACTGCTCATATGTATGAGCCTCGGCAGAACCAGAGCGATAAAATAGAGGTTGGTTGGTGGCTACTTGGAGGAGATGGGTAACCCAATGCTCCGAGTATCTCTATCAGTTTGGGTGGCTGTAGTAATGGGAAGGAGCTATCAGACTCAATAGCTTCTCCCGTCCATCCCGCCCAGACCCTTCCTCCCGTTCCGCGTTCATATGGCCAGAGAAAAGTTTTTTTTTCCGCTTTCTTTAAAGAAGCGCTAAAAATCAATTCTATCGTCTCGTTACTCTGACACGCTCTTCTTTCTCCATCACCCCCTGTCTTTAGCACTCACCCGAAATTCCTTTTCTCACAGCTACTTCAAATACTTATCACCAAGTCCAACTTCTTTCCTCCCGTACTTCCAACATTCAATAAAAGTCCGAGAAAAAAAAAGATTGCATGGTCCTTATCGTCATTTTACGGATATTGGATATTGAGCTTTCTCCATTTTGATTCTCACTCTACATCCCTTCCTCTCGTCCTTCTATTGACAATCAGTCCAATTCTTTTCTTCCTCCTATCCACTTCTAAAGTCTTTCAGGATTAGCTACTCATATCATTTCCAATTCTGACAAAACTTTCAAAACAAAAAGAGTTTCAGCCAAAAGATAGCAATTCTAATATCAGTAGCATATCATATCAGAGGACAAAATTGAATTGGTGTAAATGGTAATCTGAGATTGTATCTGTTGACTCCATGTGATTTTATGAAGCGAAATGAGCAGCTTCTGTGTGAATATTTTTTTCAAATTAATATTTCAATTTGATTTTCAGTTTCTAGGCAGGATTTCTCCCTCATAATGACTTGGACATTTTAAACGAGAGTAATTTATAAGATGACGGCTTGCAGTTATAGTGAGTGTGCTCATAAGCTATATACATGTAGGATGAAGACGTAAGCACTTTGAGTTAAGAATCGAGTTGGCATATACGTATATAGCATTTATAAGTTCATAGAACTTTTAACAATGGAATGTGGTAGACACGGGTACATTCTTCGTAGTCAGTGACGTAATTATTTTGCTCGGCAAAGGCGGCCTACCCCAAAAATTCCGACTTTATTTTTACAGAAGTACAAAATTGTTCTTCAAAGTTGACAATAGAATTACAATTATTAAAAACTAAACGTTTGGACACACTGCATTCAAAATTAGACATTTCTTTAAAATTCTACTTTTTAAAACTGCTTTTTAGAATCGAATTTTGAAGTCGAGAAATAAAACCCTATTTTAAAAAACATTTAATTGAGGAAAGCATATTGCTTCTTGGAAATCATCCAATTAACTTTTTCAAAACGGCAATATCTGGTTTAATTCCTAGTTTTGACACTTTTTGAAAATGTTAATTATTAGTGACACTTTTTGAAAATGTTAATTACTAGTTTCGACACTTTTTGAAAAGTTAATTTCTAGTATAAATACATTTTCTAAAACACTGCTATCATGGTTTCTCTTACCAAATAGGTTAAATCAACGAATTTTGAAACTTTTCCCATAAAATTAGATTTTTGTTGAAATGGGACCTTTTAAAGCTCGCATTTTTCAAACCGTTTTGCATTGGTAGACATATTTAGAATAGCCCAATTCTTGTAATCCTTACTTGTCAAAAATACGTTTTTCAAAAATGAGCGGTCAAAATTGTGTCGCCCTTATACCTATCTACATGTAAAACAAGCGGCTATACGGTCCTGCACTTAATGTTACAATATGCACGAGTCTGATTCTATGAGCATATAGACATTACGTTGGTACATAAGAATCTGTAAGAATAGCCATTACACAACATAAACATAACAGTGACTTGAAAAATCTTTCCTCCAGATGCGTAGAATGGCTGAAATTCCACTTACGATTAGTCAGCAAAATAATCCTTTTTAATACCCTCCGTGATGTCCTATAAAAGTTTGTGGTGGAGGGAAATGGAATTTTTTGGCTAAAAAATCAATGGACCTTCCAATCTACTCGGTAGTTATGCTCCATGCTATAGAAATACATAGGAAAGTACCTAGGTAGGTATGTAGAACACGTTAGCCAGGTTTGGAGCTCGATTAGAAAACATACTTGTATAATAATGTACGGAGAGATGTAAGCCGTAAGCCGCCTAGACCAAATGTAGCAATTGAGACCACACGTTCAACTATCACTTCCAGTATTTTAAATTAACCAACGTGAATACTCCTCTTCTGTACTACTTGCTACTTTGTTCAAATTTCAATTATGTGTATGCTCTCCCTTAACAGGATTTTCCTCCGTTTAAAATTTTTATTACAGTTTGTAACTTGGCTCACACGTTTTGCCAACTACTCTATTTTGCATAAAATATTTTGTACAACCAGACTATAATGGCAAAGAAATGTTCATTTCATTAAGAATCGGCTGGTAAGTTTTCAGTTTCATAGGCTGAAAGTGGGATGGGATGTGTGTACTATGTAGAGACAGTTCCTGTGTAGCAAGATGCACATTTAAGAGCTATATCTATACACACTATTCCATGGTATACCTAAACAGAGCAAATTGAAATTAGTAGCCAGCAGATGGTTTCTATTGAAGAGAGAGGCGGGGAGGGAGAGAGAGATGGAACTAGGCAAAAGGATAAGCCAGGTCGTCTTTAAATCTCTTCTTTCTGGGAGATCTGGTGAGACTTTCTCGACTTTCTCTCTTGCTTTCCCCGCCGTGTCTTACTCATATTTGTCCCCTTGTCCCCACCGGACGAAAATGATGTTTAAAGCATTAAAACCAGCACTGCTTCTTCTTTTGTATAGTGTGTGTGTGTGTGGGAGAGAAAGAGCAAGTCGTTGACAGAGTGTGTCTGTGAAAACTCAAATTCAAAGGAAAAGAGAAAGGGCCCAGTTATGTAGTTACAAGACAGTGAGTTTGGAGAGAGAGAGAATTTAAAGAGAAAAGTGTCTCAACAAATAGAAAGTTACAGACATATTATATCCTTCCTGAGGAAGCGAAATCGCTCATCGCCAAGAGTACAATGAGCAAAGTGATTAACCACTACTTTCAACCGTGAATGCATTGTACCAAATTACGATCACAAAGCAAGGCAATGAAGCATTTTAATATCTTTTTTGGCAGGTGCAACATGCAGACCTGAAGCTTTTGTAACATAGGGTAGGTAAGTACATGAATACATTCTACCTTACATTATTTGACGCGCATAGTAAACACATTAAGTGCTTCGAATATGTATTCTGATGCATCTTCAATGCGCTTAGGTAGCAGTGTTTCAATTATTTTTGGTAATGGATGCATACCACATCTTACAAAATCTCATTTTGTTGCGTTTGGGTGTCGGACCAAGAAAAAAATATATGAAAATGAGCCTTTCAAAAATACTCGAAAACCCAGATATTTGTAATCATACATTTTTAAAAACAATGTAAAAAATGATCTTTTACATATTTCAAAACTTTTTCAAAATTGTCAAAACTAATAATTAACATTTTCGAAAGACACAATCCAAAAAATTAACCCCTTAAAAAAGGTCA
>JAQFZC010003825.1:0-17654 GCA_034695205.1 Dicyrtoma fusca | reverse complement strand
GATATTTCCGGACTCGGACAGTTGGAATTTAAAGGCGGCGGTTGCGGCGAGCCCTAAATAATAAAAGAACGAACATGTAATTCCTTAAATTCCCAAAAATTGTCTATTTTTCAAAAACAAATTGACAGCTTAAAACTTTTGAACCTGTGCGATCAAAAATGTGATGACTGCGCCCGTACATACAATATTTCCACTTACTTATTTATTTGTGTAAAAAATTACCTCCGGCGTGGCAGCTGTGTGTGTGATGATCACGGGCGTTGGGAGGAGGAGTGACGAGGGTCCAGGGGGACAAATTATGGACAGTTCATCACCCGTAATTGCCAGCTGTCCACTGAAATCTTCTTCTTCTATTTTATACTGGCTACAATTTTCTCCGCCATCATCCCCATTCCCATTGACATTGGCGTGTCCGTTGGGAGCCTTACTCGGATTGTTTGCAGCATAGAGGGCCCGTTTTGCAGCCCGGGCTTTAGCTCTGTCCTCCAGTTCCTTCTCCCTTTGTTCCCGCTCAATCCTCTCCGCAGAGAAACCCTCCACCAAAATGGCGACGAGGAGATTAAAAAGAACGTAATTCCCAAAAGTCATCAAGGCCACAAAATAAAGTGCAGCCCAAGGAGTTGTCTTCTCCATCCCATTGAACAGCACCACGTTCCAGTCTTCTTGCGTTAAAATCTAAAGGCGAATTACGAATTCAGCAGTGTGAGATTTGAAATCAGCATAAAACGATACAATTTTTTTTTACTCTTTATTTGCACACAAACAAAATATCGCGGCTTACAAGGCCAAATGACACACGTATCTACTAAAATACAGCAAAGTAATGCAGATTATTTATAATTCTTTACGTTTTTGTGTGATGAAAAAATGTCAATTTACTTTTTACGTATTGGTGCATTTAATTTTTTGCAATATAAAGACAAAGTAATCAATGCTTATTCCATAAAATTTAAAAGTGAAGGTATTTGTTTTTAAAATTGCTATTAAATAAAAAGCTATTTTTATTTCATGATTTTGAACTGATTTAAAGGGTAAGGTACACAATCAGTTTTTGAAAGGCTTTAAAGCATTACTTTGGCTTAAGGACATTTGGGATGCGTCATTTTACCTCGTAACCCGCAATAATCACGAATTCTTGCCAAGGACGAATACATATAAAGCGCGTCTTCAATTAAAAACCAAAACAAAATGAAAACAGAACTAAAACTAAAGTTCTGAACAAAAACAAAATCAAAAACACTTTGGAAATTGAAAGACCATGTACAACAAATGATATAAATGATATAGGTAGTAAAATAATTAACATGATGAAGGGAAAAAACACGGCTACAAAGAAAAATGTAGATAAACGATACAAAGTTGTGTATAACACTCATAGAAGAATATAGATTGTGCATTTTGTTGTACAAATATATAGAAAAAGATGGAGAGAAACAAACAAGAAAATGAAGTTTGTAAAGTTTTTTTTTTGAGAGATAGAAAAACCTGGAAGACAGTGATGGTGGCCCAGAGCAAGGTGTTAAAATTTTTCCGATCGCACTCGCAAATCTGCTCATATGGGTTGCAACAGAGCTCTTTGCAAAATTTCCCTCCGAATAGAATCATTCCAAGCAAACTGTATGAGTTTTTGTAGACATTTTTTGGTGGAAATTTTTCGAGAGTTTTTTTTTGTACGGGGAACGTTTAGCGTGTGTACGCGCGCGTCATGTCACAAGTCAAATACAGTTGTCACCAACACACCATCACCAAGACCAAGACCAACCCAACCAACGAAAACGAAATCCAAAAAAGAAAAAGAAAAACATTGAATCGAAAATCGAGTCATAAAACAACGAACATTTCATTAATTTCTTGTTTTCTTTCATATTCAAAACTCCCAATCCCAATCATTTCCAATCATAATAAGAACAACCATAGACAATTTTGACAGTCAATTAACTCTCTCAATCCCTGTGGGGTCAACATTTCTGTATTATTTACAAAGTACAGTCGACAGTCTAGCTATTAATTTTTAGAAATAACACTATTTTTCAAAATTTCACACACCATGTCATTAATTAAAACAGCTCACTCACTATCAGTCTCACTAGTCAGTCCTGGCACTTGCGCTCTTTTTTTTTTTTCATTCCAATTTCCAAGAAAAATAAATACCAAGATCCATTAACAAAATTTGTATTAAATCTGTTAGTCAAAACTGTGCACGTTAGTACTTGCAGTAAGTAAAAACAAAATTAGTGTTTAATATAATAATTATGTTTAAAAATTTGTGTGCAGGGTAGTCACAGGGGACATGACAGCGAAAAATGCAACGTTAGAACAATGAATGACAAAAAATTCGATATACGAAAATATTAAAATTTGTAAAAGACGGACGGATGGACTGACGGACGGACGGACGTAAATTACAAAGGGAGAGGAGCATCAGTCAATGCAAAATACAAAAACACAATGAAAATTGTGGGGAAATGAATGACAAAAATGTAATTAATTAGTATTTAAAATATTAATTATACTTCACATATTACAGATACAACCGTGTCGTTATTGTTGGTTGTTAGTTCGAGATTTGGTTGAGGCTACAAGACGACATCTGTGCAAAGCACGTAATGCTAGAGCTAAATTCCTAGTCTGTGCGCTTCCATTTAATTTTCAACGAAACAACGTTCAACGTAGGTCGCAGGTAAAAAAGGGATTTGAAAGTTACAGCTATGGGTTTGGGTTTGGACAGTAAACAGGATTTTATTCTTATTCAACGAAGTTAAAAATTTTAAAGCTTAAAAACAAGTAAGTAAATCGAAAATTGTGCAGTCAATAATTAGTTGCTTGAGTTTATTTTAATATTTTAAATCAACTAATGAATTATGACTGTTTTGTGAAATTAAGCGTGGTTAGCAAATTGGCAATTTGGGAAGGGTCTTCCATTCCTATTTAAATTCTGATTAATAGTATTTTTTCGGAAAGTCGCCATCAGTAATATTCCTGTAAGTACTTGCGATCGAAAAAGTCGAGTAATTAAAGTCGTCAATAGTCAATTTATTCTACATCTCTTTTCTTTCCATAAAAAACAATGATTTTGATTTTGACGTAATTATTGCATATTTTATTTCCTCTTTGTGCTTTTTTGTTGATGGGCCACACCACAGAGTTCTGTTTTTAACTGTACTATGTAGCGTTTCAAACGTCATTTCATGTCATGTCATGTCAGTTGAAATAAATACTTTCTCAATGCTACAACGTGATACAAGACAAAGGTCAAAAGTTGATAGTAAGATGGATGAGATACGAAATGAAAGAAAAGAGACAGTTGTAGTTGAAATGAAAGCAAAGGATCGAAAAAATCGAAAATCCAAGTTGAAATCGAAAGATGTATAAATTGTAAAAATACAAACTATTATTAATTAGGTAGGTGAATAATTTATAAACGGGAAAAAATGTCTATTCTAACTGGAATGAAAGAATTGTGTGATCGTGAGAATAGTTTCCGAAAGGGTGATAGTGATAGGTTGTAGGGTAAAGGCTTGCAATTGTGGTCGGCTGATTAATGTGGTCGACCCCTTTTTTACCTATTGTCAATGGTCAACCGAATTTGAACACACCTGGTTTCGAAGCTTCGGGTACCGAACTTCACATTGAGTATATGTCAGATTTCGATTAACATTTGACACTGGGTGAAAAAGGGGCCGACCACATTAATCAGCCGACCACAATTACAAGCCTTCACCCTAGGTGGTAAAATTGAATAATAATGTTTCGTGACTTAAAATTTGAAAGTGCCTTAATAAAATTCTTGATAGTAATAATAGGAAAAAGTAGTAAAAAGCGTGTGTGCAGGAAAATAAATTATTATGTAAATTACTGGTGTAATTGCAAACTTTTGTACTACATTACTAGTGCTAAAATGGAACTACGACTACTGCTATTAAAGCTACTGCTTAAATTTTTGTTGTGCAAAATAATGTTTCTTTTTTTGAAAAGAATTAGTTGTGTCTTGAGTTTATTGTTGAGTTGATGGTTAATGGTGAGTCTAACCTGAAAGACCGTTACAAGTGCCCATAGGAGTGAATCAAAATTTTTCCTCTCACAAGCTTTTTCACCTGTTTTACTCGTCACACAGAATTTGCATCCGAATAAATTCATTCCCAGAATACTGAAACATTCAATATGTCATCAAACCAAAATTATAAATAATATCACATCAACACTTTTGAGTCTACTTGGTAGATAATTTTATATTTTGTCCAAAGAAATAGCTCTCATCTGTCTGTCATTCATTCATCGGTGGGGTAATCGGATATTTCAATGAATGAATGACTCATTATTATTGCTTCTCGTAGATTCAGGAAAAACTTTGAAATTCCTTTTAGTACATACTACTGTGCAATATTATTGTTACTATTCCCGTCATTGATGAATCTGATTCAATTTAATTATTCCAATCGATGGTCAATACTCAAATTTACGACAATCATTAATTATTGCGAACGTTTAAGATTACGGACACGATAACGAATAACGAATCAGGAAATCACGAAGTTACAAATTACGATTCAAAATACACTGAATACTTAAAAAAAACACCAGACACCATTTTTTTGAAACACTTTTTTTTAACTATTCCGACATTTACAGCTTTGCTTGACGTGGAAAAAAGCGGACGAGGAATGCGAAATATTTTATTAGGGGAAGTTAAGTTCAAAAGTGACAAAATTATTATTTAGTTTTTTTTTGAAAAATACAGTTCCTTTCTACAGACGTGGGTGCGCGAATAAACTAGTGCATACTTCAAACAAATTATTCCAAAAATCGAGAAATAGGCAAATAAAAATAGTTTAAACTGTAACTTCTTCCACAACGCAATATTTTGAAAGTGCAGCAAATTCAAAATTTATTGATGCTACTTGCTTGGCAAGATAAAATGCAGGTAAAATGTAATTCAAAATAGTAGCAATTTTAAGTTGAATAATAATAATGCAAGTGGATGACGCAAGTCATTTTAGACAGTTAAGTTTTTCATCATTACTGTATAAATCACTGTACGAAAATAGTAGCTTCATTTTGTCACTTGCTGCCACGTAATTTTGAAAACTGCGAACTGCAAATTGTACATGGCAATAACTACGCGGGTAAAAATGAGGCGGGCACGTGTGACAATCACTACATATTTACTGCACTGAAATACAAATATATATTTTTGAAAAATAATGTTAGGGTTTAGATGTCTACAGTGACAGTGTAGGTAAATGGAACATTTTCAAAAATTATTATATTATTGATTTAAACATGCACATGGACGTACAGAGTATTAAAATATTAAATCATAACTCTTCCTATTCGCTTACGTAATTCCTTAATTAAATCCTGCTGTCACTTGATCTCTACACAAATGTGTCTAACACCTTTGAATATAAATCAAACTGAAATTTAAATCTGAAGTGATCCAGTATATTAATTCAGCATCCCCTTTTGTGGAAAAAAGTCATAATGTGGTAAATCTACCTATGCACAATGTGCAGATGAAAACTAGAGAATAAATTAATTGACCTCCTTTCGCCTTTTTGCTTACGCCTTGGTTTGTCACGAAACCACGCAGCCAGATGTCTCAAATCCACTATCCTTTGTATTTCAGGATTAAATTTATAGAATGTACCATCAGTAAGGAAAATAATTATGAAAATGTCTGCAATTAATGAATGAATACCTAAAGATGAAAATGAAGAGAACGAGAAGCGCAAAGAAGACAGCGACATTGTCCATAGTTTTTAACATAACAACCAGCTGTCTCCTCAGATTCGGCAGAAACCGCACAAGTTTCAGGATCCGCAAAAGTCGAAATGTTCTTAAAACGGACAAAGCACCCCCAGCTGCATGTGTCGTTCCATCTATGACACCCTGACAGAGCTCCACGCCCGACAGAACCACAATCACTCCGTCGAAGACGTCGAAGCCATTGGAGAGGTAGCCCGAGAATCCGTAGGCTAGTAATTTCAACAGCATCTCCACGAAGAATATTGCACTAAATACAAAATTACTCATCTCTACGATCACCGTCAGTCCCTCCGGCTGTCAAGGTAGTCGAAATAATTCAAAACCCACATTATAATTAACTTTCAGTCCTTCAGGTATGAATTATTTATGATTTTGGTTTGGTTTTGACTTGGGGTATACTTGGGACCGTACCTGATTATGATACTCAACGCCCATGGAGAAAGTATTAATGAGAATGGCACAGAGAATTCCCTGCTGGAAATATTTGGACTCCACCAGACGTCGAACTAAGGAGCGAAAGGGGCCCAACTCCTTCGTACTTCGCTCCCGATCTCGCCTCCCCTCCCCCGTCGACAGAGTCTCAATTATGGAACTGCGGGTACTTCGCCGGTGTCTCCGGTGCTCACTGCTCTTCCTCGAGGGGGAGGCGGGCATGGAATTTACCGTTAGAATTGGAGCACTAATGGAAATTGGGCCTTCGGGTCGAAGGGTGGACGTGAGCTCGCCCCAGTAGGGGATCCCTGACACCACGTCAGAGCCAAGGGCAACCTTCAGTAACCACAGCAAAAACCAGAAACGAATTGAATGGAAGTGTAATGAAAGGAACTGTGTTCGACTGAAATGAAAGTACTGTTTACCTGGGGAAGGGCGTTGAGAGCTCCGCTGAGTGCGAGGAGCTGCGGACAAGTGAGGCCACTGGATCGCCTTTTCCCCTCCGTCTCCCTCTCCAGTCGCACCTCCTCCTCCTTTCTCTTACTGCCCACCATGCCCAGGTCAATGTGACTTTCATCCCTTAGGGAGGGATGATGGTCGAACTCAGTCTCACCTGAAGTGCAGGGCATTGAATATCAATTTGCAGAGATCAAAAATTAAATGCAATACACTGAACCACACTTAAAATACAATTCAATACCTGCAGTACAACAAAGTCGCCGCGGTTTCTTCCCACGACGCACCTGCACTCGACCTTGATTCTGTCCGTGGTCACAGGAGGCCCAGCAAGAGATAGCTTTCCGCTTCCCCTTCCGGATCCAGTGTCCAATTAACCTGGTTATGGTTTTACAAGAATGCGGATGAAATTACAACCACCGTATAATACCTTTGCATCGTTATACCTATGTATATGTAATACGGAACAGAGCAACTGCTTCCGCAACCATTGGAAAAATGACCCACACTACTAAAACGGTGGACGGTGAGGTCATCGAGTCAAATTGCATTACTTTTCAAGTTGCAAGTCAAAGTGAAAATGATATTTTGTCAAGTTTATGAATTATGCTTCAACTATCCTTGGCAAATATATACCGTACTATACAGAATGAACATTAAAAATATGTAGCAAATGTCGCACTTAAGAATTTCAGAGTAGCATGAAGCATTTTCGACGGCAGTGAGAGTGGATGTGGATGTAAATTTGGCTCTCTCAATCCTCATTCTCTCCAACTCCCGCTTCTTCGTCTCCGAGAATTGAGTCGCTATCACGACCAGGCACAGATTTATCATGAAAAATGAGCCGATCTGAAACGGTAATCACAAAAATTATCAAACACATTTAATTTCAAATTCCATACTTCAACGGTTTGAAATCGCCGTTAGTGTACATAGCCACCGTAGTCATTACAGATGATAAAGTTGGTTTTGTTCAAACTGAAAGCTCGTATAGAAGGAAAGAAGGTTTGGAAGAAAAGAGGGAAAGTGGATCGTGTTGCTTTGTGCTTACAACAATGAGAAGAACGAAGTAGATGAAATCCCAGAAGGAGTGTGCGTCCTGAACATAGTACATTATGTCCGTCCATCCCTCGAGGCTAATGACGAGGAAGATGGCGACCCAGGCCAGTCCGATATTGTCAAAGGAAATCGCCCCTTGAAACGGATTCTTTTCCCCTGCACGGCACTTTGTATAATATTTATACCAATTTACACAACTTCCGTTAGACAGCGGGAGATTTGCACTCCATGGCTGGGCGTCCAAGTCGCAATCCCTCCCTTTGTATCGGAACGGCGGCAGGCTATCACACAAGTGCATCCCTGCCACGAACACATTATAAAATCAGTCACAATCCATTATCTTTATTATCTTACTTTCCCTCCAAAACACTCTTTGGGGACAAATGAGTATGTACAGCAAGGGAACAGACCACTAACACGATTATTACAAACCTTTTGCCCTAAGAAGCAAAATGACGTAGAACTTTCTTTTAACATGCAAACTGCTCAGTGTACCCATTTACAAACTACCACAAAAGTTCAGTGATACACTATTTTAGGGGCCGGCCATAAGTAACATCTACAACCTGCAGAAGGAGGCATTTATTTTTGGCTTGTAGCATTGCAAACGTTTTTAAACTTCTACTAAAACAACGCAGGAACCCAACTAAGCTCTTTATCAGCAAAATATTCGAAAATTTCGGACGTAATTTATGGACCATCCCTGGGTTATAGTTGCCGTAATGCAACTAACTGCTCCTCGTAGACGTCGAGAAAAGTTATGTTTATTGTCAGCTAGGTTGTCGTATCCAATTTAGGAATTTACACCAGATACTCATAAAACCAAAACTTTCTCCCTTTTTTCTCCCATGCTAATCATATTATCATATAAATATGGAATTCTGGCAAACAAAATAAATTCACTTCAGATTCAGATGACTCAGGTAAATGCAAATGCACTACAAGTTCTCTCCTCGAAACTTCATGGCGTAGTTACGATTCTATTGTAGTGATATTCCAATGTAAACTTTATTATACTTCATATCTCCACAACAGGAGTCTATTATACCACCGGAACTTGCAACTTGTGAGAAAACTCTTACTTAGAAAAGCTCCAATTTCTTTAAAAACGGTGTTTCCTTTAAAACCTTGTTTTGAGAAGCGATTTCCTTAAAAAAAGTGATTTCAAAAGCGCACTTATTCAAAAATCATGCTTGAATAAAATATTTCTTCAAAAACGTATTTCTAAGAAAATGTAGAGTACCAAAATCTTCGAAACTTTCTCAAACATTACATTTTAAAACCCGTTTTCTTGAAAACCCATAAACCATATTTTTAAAAAAACCCAAACACAGTTACTAGATAACATTCTTCGACATAACATAATTGACAATAAAAGATGTGATAAAACATACCATTGTCCTTCGGCATGGAACAAATGTAGTCTTTCTCCGCATCATGAGATCGGTAGTAGGTGGTGAGTGACCTGAGAAGAGTATTGTGCACACAAATGATTTAAAGCCCCCAAAAAATTCCAACAAGAAACATAAATTGTTATAAAAATCAATTGTTAATCAAAATATACATTTTAGGTTGTTAGGTGTATACAATACACACTATGTATACTAGGTACACTACGGTAAAACTAGATACTAAGGCAAAGTGCTGCAGGTTAACGACTCACTCCAAAACACAATCCACACAAACAACAAACAAATACAGAAAATACCCAAATCTCAGGTCTACCATAATAATTATAGTACGAAGACAGGACAAACAAATATAAAGAGCCACAGGCCACAGCCACGAAGGACGAATACCACGATGACGATGATTAAGGTGGACGACATTAACAAATTTTTAGTACACCCTCTATTCATCGAACTAGTCAAAACTATTAACAAGACAAAATCAAAATCATCAAGATTTGCCTTGTAAAATCCAAAGGATCAAACGGATCATATGCCATGGGTACATATTAGTGATTTGTAACACTAATTACAACTTAATTATGATTTGTCTACAAGTAAACGCAACGCTTTAGTTGGAAATATAAATTCCCCAAAATATATATCCTGAGCGTGTCCTTTATGTTCTTGACGAAGAAAAACAGCTGCGCTTCAAAATTCTCTTTCGCGACAAAAAGATGACACGGCATGCTCCAAATATTTCAAAATTTATCAAGGGTTGAAGAGAATACAGAGAGACGCATGGACAGTACAATTGGGTTGACGACATTCCAACATTTGACACACTCAATTTCAAGTAAAACGCCATTCAAGTTGAACACAAGGCGTACAAGGGAGCAAGTACCTACGCATTTCTTTTTTTAAATTCGGGGATATTAAGCCAAATTAGGCGAGACTGAAAGATTATAGTGATTTAATTGCTGTACTTGCTCCTTCCTGCACCTTAAACAGTTGGATCTGGTTGGTTGCAGTTTAGTCATTCGGATTATTGTACTCGTCAATTTTTTGAACTGGACTGGTTAATAATACATGTGGGTATTTAGTATGCATTTTTCCTATTAGTTGTTATTACGTTGGACTATAAGTTGTGTAGTGACGAAACAGAGATGATTACATTCTGGACTGATCTCACATGCTCGTTCTTTTTTTGAACTGGGTAATTGGTTTCGTTAAATGGACAAGGATGGGTCTAATTGTAGTGTATCCAAAGGAAGGGACATAAATGGGAAAGTTTGACTCAAAAATTTGAATTTGGGAAAACAAGGACCAAAGGACGGGAACTGACGAAGTTAGTACGCAAACATGATGCTTAATGTTTAAAATACTGATATAGTAATTAATGAGGTAGCAGGAATTGAATGTAGCATAGGGAACAAAAACCACACTGTATTGTCAAAGGTTGGTTTTAGAATCCTTACGCTATATTTGGGACTCGAACGGCGTAGAATGGTTTGAGTTCTTTCAAGGCTCTAGGCGTGTGACTGACCCATAAAAAATAAAATTGCATTGCAAATTACCATAATAAGGACAACGATGAATTCAGAATTAACAGTAAAGAATTTGATTTTAGCAAAATTTAGCATATTTTACATTTAGATACTTCAAAATCAAATCAAAAATAGGTGTATAGTAAGTAGAAAGTATTATAAATCAAAATGTAATAATACCATTCGGCTAAGAATGCTATATAATTTTCTAGTAAGACTTTCATAACAGTGCATTAAAATAGTCAAAATGAAGTAAAAATATTGCTACTGCTATTTCTATTGTACATATTTGTATATACATAGCTATAGAAATGTAAACAGGTTAAAATACATAGTGTAAAAATACTGTAATAAGTGACCTTTCAATTATTACGTCATACATATGTACAAAGGGTTAAGAAAACGAGATAGCTTTCAGCAGGCTTTTTCAAAAAACAGAACGTTTTCAAAATGTTATTTACACCTTAAAAAGGTACAGTTTTTTGAAAAGTGTAAAACCTTATATTCTCACATATCAAAAGTTAATTAAAAGCAAGACACGCTTCCAAATTTGACAGTTCTACAGACCGATTGTCGATAATAGCTGAAAGGTCACTTATAATACGAATTAAGTAGGCATATAATAAAGAAATTTAAAATATCTAATTAAATAAAAAAAGTGAAATTGTGAAATACACGAAATATATAAGGAAAAAATAAAAGTGAAAACTGCAAACTCACATGTCTGCAGACACAGTGATATTTGGTGGCAAGTCGATGAAGCAACGTTGACGCAGCGTCCCCGCCCACAACTGAACCCCAATTATCCCAAAAATAAAAAAGACAAAAAAACAGAGCAGAAGGACATTGCCGAGCATTGGGAGTGTGTCCAGAAGAAGCATCACAAGGATCCTCATACCTAGAAGAAAATACAAGGAGCATCTCTGTAATTAAAACTAAAATCTACCATCAAGTATCTACCATTTATAACATTCAAACATTCATTACAGATTAAGCCCTCAAAAGAAAACGTATGCACAATTTCGTCCCTAATTTATAATCCCATAATTTCACAAATACATATGTACTCCATCGTCGCACAGTCCGTATAGCATCCAAGTAACGTTAAACCTCTTTTTGTAAAAAAAAATAAATGAGTATTAAAATAGAATTATTGTAATAATTTTATTACACAGCAAAAATGGAAATGCATTGGAAGTAATTTTTCTCTTTCACCCATTAATTTTTTTCTGTTTTAATTAAAATTCCACACTGGCTTAAAATATAATTTAATCTGTCTAAATTAACACCAATGCACCTAGGTACTGGGTATTTATCTTGTAATTTACAGTATTTATGGCCTCAGCTGCTGAATGTGTAATACAACCTCTCAATTCCCCACATTCACCAAAAGACAGGTGCATGAAACCAGGCGCTAAATTTATATTTGTATCAAAATGTAAAAGACTCACTTGGGATCCGATTAATTGCTCTCAGCGGTCTCAAAACCCGGATTGTTCTTATCGCTGATAGATTTACATTCTCTACATTTGGGACGCAGTACTCCGCCACCCTGAATAATTGCCACAATAATCGTCCAAAAGATGTACGAAATGTCCCAAATTTAGTTGAGCATCGTAAACAAAACGTATATATGTAAGTCAGCCAGTCAGAATGAGGATTATAACACAGGATAGAACATAATGATAGTTTCATCATGGACCAGGTCAAATACCGCAAACGCCATGAGAGCGTGAATGGAAATCCAAAGGGAAGCAATCGGACAAAAAAGAAAAGAATAGAAAGCACATTAATAACATCATCATCATCAATCAATGGCTAGCTGTCTACTAATACGTATTTTGCCCCATTGTCAGTGAATGCGTATGCTTTATTTTATGCTACGGGCTCTCCCAAATATTACGTCAGATTTAGTGCAAGATGTACCTTTCAAAAAACGACAGATAATATGCTTAGGCCTGTTCAAAAACGACAAAAAGCATCAAGTTTGTTTACAACGTAATAATTGAGAGGCCTCTTGACGTAGCAATCATGCATTATGCATATTTTACTCTTGGCCGTACAGCGATCCACAGGGGATATTTCGTAATCGCCATGCTCATATTTTACTGGACCGAATTTTGAATATAGAATTTCGAATTTCCATTTGGACATTGAGCTATCTATGCAACGATTAACGATGTTAGAAAGTCAAATTGTGAAACTGTGAAAACTTACCCAGCAAAAACGATGAAGCAGTCAAGCCAATTCCAGCGGTCAGAAAAGTACGCATTGGCTCCAGTTACCCCTTGTGCAATCATTTTGATGCACATCTCCGTGGCAAAGAATACAAAAATACAGTCGTCTATTACCTGCAAAAATACAAATAGACCAAAAATAAATTAAAACTTGTTCATCAATTTAATGAGATAATTCTAGTAATTATTATTCCGAAGCTTTTGTACTTAATCACGTATCTCAAATATTTCAAAATACTAAGATTTCTTTCCCGCCAAAATACACTAATCCTAGAGAAACAGTCACTGTAAAATACTCCGACGCTTGTTTAAGTTTTAAATGTGAAGCGTCCCTATCAATAATTATTATTGATTTCTAAAATGGTACTGAACTAAGGAACTCAACTTCGACTGGTACGTTTATGAGTAAAAGGCGATAGGGATGGCAATCACTTCTTACGTTGAGATACTGTTCGACTGTTGTATTTTTGGGGTAAGATTTCCATCTTTTTGTTGAAATAGGTCATTTTGTTTCTTAGCATGAAACGATATATCTTTTCTTTCCACTGACACATGCTTGATTCAGTAGATTGCTAGATTTGCAAAAGTTTCTCCTTCCCTACAAGATAATTTGCTAATCCTGATTTACAGATAACGCTTAGACAGCAGTTTTACAAACAAAAACAAACTCCGATCTCAAGAAGCAACCAAACCGAATGAGTGTGAAACAGCTAGTCGTCTCCTGCCTCATCTATAATAAGGCAGACACTCAAAGAAAGCGTGGAAAACTCTGAAGAAACCTTTGCCGTAATAAATATACATACAACCTAATTTGTCCTTGTTTTTGTGTTTTTGTCCCCTTTCGAAAACTTTCTTTCCAATATGCCCAATTTCCTGTACATACTAAATAGACACCATCGACAGGGTCATTCGAACAAACACACTTTCTGTGAAAGCATTTCAAAGTCATTGGCATTCCTTTATCTTGCCAACAGCTATGCACAAGTATTCTTTCTATGCGTGGGAAGTTTCTTGAATGAACCTCCTTTCAAATTTTTGTATGGATTGTACAACATTTAGCATCCGTAAGAATTAAAACATTTGAACGGCCACCTATAAAAAACTTCAAAAAATTAAAGCAGTTGTAAAAATACTTTTCGACAAGACATTTTTGTAAAAAAAAATGTTTGTGCTAAACGTCAATTTAAAAAAAACATGGAGTATTTCATTAAAAATAAATCGCTAGAACTGAATTTAATTTTCAGGACCCTGGCAAAGCTAGATAGTAACCTGCTGTCAGTGACACATTACAGTAGTTTAACAAAATACGGAAGTTGCGGTCAGTTCAAAACTTGTAAGGTAAGAAGGAAGTGGCTTAAAGCTTGAGGGAAAAGTTGTAACTAAAATCCGTGTTGAACATAATTCACAATTCTTGTTTACACCATCTGATGGTGAATTTAAAGGATTTTCTACACATTTTCACTGCAGTTCACGGTTCAAATACACCATAAAGGCTAAACGATCAATTGGATTTTGCTTTGGTTTGATTTGCCTCCAGGTTCTTAGGGTTTTGTCTCTATGTCTCTCTGCAGGTTAACAGGAAAAGTACAATAAACCGTCTGCACTTTCACTTTCTACGTTTTCCTGCATTAACGGAAATTCGGTATTTTGGTTCGAAAATTCGATTCTAGGAAGCTCGTAGTTCATGAAGTTGAAGTTTAGTGGCTGGCAAAGCGCGTCTATTTAATCGTCGCTCTCAATCTGTATCGGATAAAGTTCTATCGCATCCGCAATTCCGCAATCGTAGACAAAGATGTATGCATCTGACTTGGGGGCTTTTAATTATTACGTTGTAGAAAAACTTGTCCCTTAATATGCACATATTGATTAGCTTCAACCCGTTTTTGTAAATACATAGTAATATTAACACATTTCCCCATATTTAAAAAACAGATATTTAACTTTCTTTTGTTTTCCTGAAAGCGTCTAGGTTAGCCTGTTCTGGAGTTGACAAAATATTTGCACGCCCCCGACGAAGAATAGACAGACGCAACATTGGCATAGGGATATAACCTGATATAATTACATCCGCACCTATAGATACAACTAGGTAATTATACACATGGAGGAAACTATACAAAATCGAAATGTGGGGCCGAAAGGAAACTAAACGGCGAGACAGACACACACAAATTGAATTGAATTGCAATTCAAAGTCTAAAGAATTAAAATCGATTTAACGATGTGGAAAAATGCCAAAGTTTCGCATTCTTTTCAGTGCTTAGTACTCCTTCTTGGTTCGAGCTATAGAGTTACTTCACAGGAGTGCTTTCAACTTCAAGCGTTGAACGTGTGCCTGTGCGTGTGCTTTCAATTCCCTTCTCCCATAATTACAGATTTTATGTATTTACACAAGTAGAGGTATATACATAGCTCTAGCTGCCGGCCTACACTATAAAGTAAAGGAGACACTCGAATCAAATAAACACAGTTTTATTCACTTGCCCCGTAAAAAGTTGGCTGGGAAAGTTCTAATTCAATTTTATCCATTATTTAAACTTCCACAAGGCAATGGGAATTTAGTTATTGGTCTTTCTGGTCAGTATACTTTTAAGTGTGTCTACCTACACAGTTTTCAATTTCTAATCTACTTCTGCTGTTATTCTGATTCAGCCGAGAATGTTTTTTCTTATATTTTTATACTTTAGCAGTAACTTATTGTTTTGTATGATTTTTGTTTCGAAAGGTTTGTTCTATTTCAATTTAAAATGTTTGAAGTACCCCCTACTACATACTTAAATTAAGATTTCAATTACTACTGAATCAAATTAAAACATTTACAAATGTGTCTGTCATGTCCCATTTATCCGATTTACTTATAACCTATCCTGTCTGAAAGGAACAAATTATAATTTTTAATTATAAATTACTTGAATAATTACTTACAGCAATTAAGAAAGTCGTAAACTTTAAAAACATTACCTAGGAAAATGCCCAGAGTTCATGCATATTGCAGTAGAAATGCACATTAAAATGGTTGGACTCGGGCCATTTTACAGTTGCCTAAGTAGAAACTAGACTTTGCAGTTACGGTTGCGACATGTGTGTATCCTTTTGCCAACAAAACTATTACCTACCTACGTACATTCTCAACGTAAACTATGCTGCAACGGTTCGTACACATGTGTTGGAAATAAACAAGAAGTTGGTTTACTATTTTGAGCTGATTGCTTCCGAATTGAATTCTTCATTCTTTATTACGAATTTATCGGTTTTACGCTCACTTTAGTTTCTACAAGCTATGCTTAGTTGGTATTCGCGATGGGAGTCAGTATTATTATGTAACTACCTCAACATTCGGCCGTTGAAACGACGTTATTCACATCACGGAAGATAACAAACACGGAAATTGAATCAAATTAAGAAATTGCTGTTGACTGACGCGATCAGACGGCTGACTCTGTTTTTGTGCAAATGGCAGAGCACACGTAGACTGTTGACAGAGTCAGTAGTCACTTCCTTCCTTTAAATGTTAAAGGTCTATTTTATTTTTAGATTTTGACTTCGAAGCAAGTAGTTACTTACTCTAACTACCTACACAAGTTCCACATGTGCATCCATGCACATTTCAAAAACGATCACTTAAATACTAGCTAAATTTTTAACATAGATAATAAAGTCGAGTAAATTAAATGTGTCCTCACCTGTAAAAGTTGACATCTTGGCGATTTACATCTAAAGTCGTCCTCACAAGGCCGATACATTCCCAGTGTGATGCAGTTGATGAGGATCACTAAAATACTTATCCGCTCAAACCACGTGTCGTTTCAAATAGTCATTTTTTGAGTTAAGGAAAATTTAAGTAGTGTTGACTGTTGGTGAATAGTAAATTTGAAAAACTATAACTTTATACTAATCATAATAAGTCAAAGTTAAGAACTAATGCCACTTAACTAATAAATAATTTATTACATTAACAAATTAACAAGTTACTAACATTCACAAGTAAAGCTATATTAAAACGAATAATTACAAATTCCATGCACGCTGAACACAGAATCTGTTTAAATAACACAGTTTACTCATGAAAATACAATCTCACGCGCCCTTAATTGTGACGCAAATGACAATTCAACTAAAAAAACTGAATAAAAAGCTCAAAAAGCTCAAGAAGGTAGGCAGTAGGCAGGAAGTACAAACAATGCTACATCAGCAAATTAGTAAATAATAGATCAAAGAAATAGAAAGAAGTTCAAAATGAAATTCAAGGACGTCAAACGTCACTATGATCTCTGACTTCTTTCTATTTTTTAAAGCAAAGACATACACAACCTTTAGCTGATGAGCGTTCAACATCTCTGCTCCATGTACAACAGAAAGACAAGTTACCAATGCAATACTGAGGGGACATGAACGATAACCGCACAACTACAGCATTTATGGTCGTAACATGACTGACTTTCTCTTGTATTATTATTCTTTCATTTCTTCTTCTATAAACTCTATATCCACTATTAATGGCTACGAAAACTGGTGCCTTTCACGTTTTATTTACTTTAGGACGGAGAACGAAACCTCACACAGGCTCACTTTCATTTGATGTTCCGAGAAAACTGGGGGCCATAAATATTACAGATGACAGATTTTGCTTTAGCCTGACACATGAGAATACTCTCTCGGTCAGTTCGGGGTTTGATTTGGCCCAATCTGGTTCTACCTTACACTATTATTGAACGGTATGTGATCTTTCAGTTGTATTTGTTGTATGAAGCAAAATCTGGAAAATCTTG
>JAQFZC010003824.1:0-17657 GCA_034695205.1 Dicyrtoma fusca | reverse complement strand
ACACTTTTTCAAAAAAGGTCAAAACTAGTAAATAACACTTTTTCAAAAAAGGTCAAAACTAGTAAATAACACTTTTTTAAAAAGGTAAAAAACTAGAAATTCCCCTTTTTCAAAAAAGTCAAAACTAGTACATAAATAACACTTTTTCAAAAAAGGTCAAAACTAGTAAATAACATTTTTTCAAAAAGGTCAAAACTAGAAATTCCCCCTTTTCAAAAACACTCAAAACTAAGTATATTACCGTTTCGAAAAGGTTAAGCTTTTCAGAGCAATGCAAAATGAAACGCAGAACGCAAAGCAATGCAATTCATCGAATGATCGAATCAAATCAAATATCAAACTGAATCGCTATGTGCATCACACGGTGTTGGATCCCAAGCACTCAAGCCATTCCATTCCCCTATAAAATAATCAAAACTAATAAGATGCTTGATGCCCTTGAAGTGAATAGTTAATTAAATACGCACGGCTAATAGCCCAGCACACACTCGGCACTGAATTGTGAAACTCAAGATTATGTAAAAGAAGGGGGAAAAAAACGAGTAAAAACAAAATTAAATGGCAATTCAAAGAAACATTCAAAAGCCTGCTAAAACCTTTAAAGCCAGATGGACGTTGACATGGATACTGACTGTGAGGATAGGAAAACGAATCAATGGAATTAATATTATGAACTAGAAAAAAAACTTGGATTGGTATAAAGCAAAGGTAGGTAGGTAGGTACATGGATCTTACTTCTGCGTGCGAATCTTTCATCTAAATTGTGAGTCAATTACATTCAGCAGTTCAGTACACAACAGGTAAAGCCTTTAAACAATAAAGCTGCTGTTGCCTTCAAGCCTTTAACTTTAACTACTGTACTGTAACAGTCAGTAAGGGAATTGTAGATACTTTGGAAACACCTTCCATTCTCTCTTGGATTCTTGCTCTAACGCCTCTGATTAGTATTACATTACTCTCGTAATCGTAATAATGCGCATTATGTGTAATTATAAAAAAATAACACCATCACGTGCGAATTCCCAAACAGAATATTTTACTATGTACACTACACACACACTATTTAGTTACACATCCTTGAGCTGAGAGTGAGACACTTAGACAGCGAATCTCGATTGTAATCGTCAATCGTAATCGTAAGTCGAACATTTAAATTGGAATTCCATTTTTTTCTTCAAAATCCTACACAATTACAAAAAATGTCCAGCAATAATAATAGTTGTTAGAAAGAAAAATAATCATAAAAAATCACTTCACATTAGCATAATAAAATGCGGCGGACAATCAGCGACCAGTTCAACAAACACTGCTAGCTATTATAGTAAAGGAATTCCGGCGTAATAAACATGACATGTAAAACAAAAAAAAACAAAAAAAAAACAGACCAAACCACAAAGGATTGTGTGTTCAGAATGTCAATGACTATTTGATTATTAATCGACAATCAAAGCATCTCCGTCCGTCGCTCATTGAGAAAATTGATTCTAATAACTAACATGACATGACATAAACAAGAACTCGTTCCATTCCGCGGCTACTGTTCTCTTCTCTGCGGTCAGTCAGATAATAATGTGTGTTTCAGTAAACGAAAAGAAAAAAAAATCCAGAAACACGATACAAAATGTACATCAGAAGAACAGAACTATTAGACTGACTTTTGACTTCAAATTAGTACTTTTCCCATTGCTCTCGGACTTTCGTTCAAGAAACTAATCAAGTCTCTACACAAACATAAAAAATAACTGCAAAAATAAAAAATGTGCAAAAGTGCAAATACAAAGCCATGCCATTTTCATTTGCAGAAAAGGGAACTTGAAGGAAGTAGGAAAACTAATAGTAAGCTTTTGAAACGAGTCTCAAGTTGGATTAAGAGCACCCATTTATTAGCATTCTGTAGTGCCATTGGATTGCATTTCCATTCGCCCATCGTTTAGTCAGTGATTGTTTGAAAGACGAAAGAGATAAAATCAAAAACAAGAGTATTCACAGACTGTAAACTGAAGAGGTACATACATTGGAGCATAAATCAGTTCATAATCCAGGTCTTAGTGTCAGTCAGAGATTCCCTTCTGAAAGATGAGTAGCAATCGATGGACAGATAAAAAGCCACCGTTTACCGTTTGCCGTCCCTCACAGGTCACAACACGGCACGGGTGCTTCTGTATTTTATCTCAATTGCCATTTTACCATTGCGTCGAACGGTAGCTGTAGCTCCAAATAAATTGAAATATTGTTGCATTTTTTTTGTGGTAATGTCACAGGTCACATAGAATAAAATGTGAGAATCACTGAATCACAAATCTCCAATACAGATGCAGATGTGACACGTAGATTACACGAAAATGTACAGGCTTGCAAACCACACCACTAAAATACAGATGAGGTAGCGCCCTTAGGATCAATCTAGGTAGATAGGTATCAATCAATGGAGCTTTTAATCAAGAATTCACTAGACTGCTAGTGCTAGTAGAAATGTAGCATGTAAAATGCAGACTGAATAACAATTAACGAATCATGTCGACAGTAGACAGACAGGAAGACAGTCATTACGTTAATTTATGAATTGACATTGAATTGACAGGCTCCATCATCATCACTTTGCACAATCACCTACAATTACTACTTATTATTACTACATCTGCATCTGCACTCATTCCTGTTGTCCTACAGATGTAGGTACTTACAAATAAGGTGACATTGCAAAAACACTCCACTGCCTGTAGACTGCGTCGTAGTAGAACCCCACTCACAAAAAAATAATAATATTTTATTAATTTGATATTTTTCCGGGTGAAGTTTGTACACAGTTTCGTCCTGGGATTTGGATTTGGGACTTATAGCACTGTTGTGCTGATAATTAAGCTTATTCTTGTTTAAAGCCTTCGATGATGCTGGTGCTGGTGTTGGTGGTTGCTTGTCAAATTTAGTCACGTAGTATAGTTACCTATACTAGTTACATTGCATTGGTAGGAACACATTGGTTCGTGCAAGGACTGATAAGTATGTAATTTCATTCAGTTTTTTATTGCCATGGCAATAATTTTAGCCATGAGTTGGTTGGTTGTTGGATTTGGATTTGGATTAGCCACAGAATTACTACAGAATTGACGAGCTGTCACTCAGGTAGACGCGGCGGAAGCCATATTAGCGGTACAGCAGGTGAGAGATACCTAAGTAATTACCTAGTTGTCTGTCGAAGGAATGCGTGTGGTAATTGAAGCGATTATTATAATTTAATATCTTTAACAGAATTGACATCCAAATAACTCACAACCGTCACAGCACAGTCACAAGTCACCATTTACAAACTACATTTATGTATGTACAAAAGTACAAACAAGTGCAACTTACAAGTAGAACTTTGTAGAACTATTTTATTATAGAACTGCAGAACTCGAACTCGAGAGTGTACAAAAAAAATGATTTTATGAGAAGCGATTTATAAGTTGGGCAAGTCAGGGACTTCAAGGTTTCAAATGATCAGGTGCACGGACGGGCTTTTTTTTTTATCCTTCTTCTGCTCCTTCTTCTATTTTTGCATTCCACCTTAAAACGTGCTTGTACTACTTAAAAAGACAAGTATTTATGTGAGGGTTATAAAAACCTAGCTTGTTCAATCCATAGAAATTTCCACAGTCAACTCCAACAACTACCTACTACTTCTACTTATATAATCCCTGGAGATCTGTCTCTCTTCAAAAACACACTCTTTATACCGACAGCACTGCACTACTGCGCTGCACTGGCAGGCAAAATAAAAACAAGCACGAGAATACGAAATATCCGTATCAGTATCGGCACTCACTACTATACTAGTCAGAATTTCTGATCTCTGACTCTGTAAGGAGCTACAGATTTAAAAGAGATTTCAGTTTAAGAGAGATGCATAGTTTTTTTCCAACCAAATTGCAAAATATTTACGACGTACCAACCAGAGAGGAAGATGCGCAAAAATATGAGAGAGAATCAACTTGAACTTATAAATCCAATGGGTGAAAACTAGGAGATATGATATATAGAGCTCTCTGTAAAATTTCGAAATGGAAACTAGATTGTGCAAATTGCAAATCGTAGGAAACATCCATCTGTGCCTTGTACTTACATTGCTAGCTATATACATAGAATGAAACCTAAACCAAACCAAAACTAATGCTAAATGTACACTACCTATTTTTATGAAAGTAACTATAACTATAGCATAATATATACGTATAGCTATACATATATCCCACCATGAGGAAAATTAGCAAAGTTATAGAAAAATAAGATAAAACTTTTCTTATTACCACAGTACGAAGTTTGACTTTGGCTTTTGCTTTTTTAGTTGGCACTACCGACAGTCAGTATGTAGCTAGCCTAAGGAATTTAGGTAACTCTGTTTGTTCAAGCTCATGGAAAACTGTCTGTGCTACAAAGATGCAGCATCTTCGCATCTCTCTCTCTCTCTCTCGCTCTTTTTCGCTAACGATAAGTATAATCATGCATGAATAAAAATTAAAAATAGAAAACCTGGCCGTCTAGTACGACAAGTTGTCGACTTGAAGCTATCTCTCCAAAGAAAGAATCCTGTGCATAAAAGAAGTAATGAAGTTTCCGGTCCTACACACACAAGGCAAGGCTGTCTGTCTATATAGCATCTACATAGGAGACTATATAGCCCCGTCCTGTGTGTCTAAAAACCTGGCATGGTATGGAAAGGCATTGCAATAATGGGGGTACGGTACGCCAGTAAAACAAAGTGAAAAATCAAGATAGGTACTAAAATAATACCTATAGATATAGGTAATTCATAGGATTATATAGTGCATAGTAATTCTAAATGAAATCGAAGTCAATACCCACATTAAGACGAAAGAAGAAGAAGAAGAAGCACTCCAAGAATTTTCTTCATGCGCTTCATAAAATTTATAAGTGCCTACGTATCAGGACAAGACTTGAAGATTTTTTTTTCTTTTCGTTTTATTCGAGAGATGCTATTGCTATTGATGCTTACCAGAGACAGTGACAGAGACAGAGACAGTCCGTACTGAGTACACAGGATGATCTAGTCTATGCAAATATATAGTTTCTGTACTACAACCAGAACAACCACAACAGCCAACAGCAAACCACGACACGAACCAGAAAAGTCCACACTGGCACTGTACTGCATTGCATTGGCATTGCTTTGACACACGAAGAGTCAACAATGTGACAAGAAATCAGTTGAGATCACATTGGCACTTTATAAAAATCTATCAAATCTACATACTTTTACATCAACCAACCATATCATTACTGTGACATAAAATCTTTTCCAGATATCTTCCCTGTGACGATCATCAGGCCATCACCATCCCCTGTGCTGTGCTCAATTGCACTATCAGTAAAACAAAGAATTTTGTACCTACGTAGGTAACTACTTCTTAACCTTTTCGAAACGGTGCTATCAATAGTTTTACATCTTGTTGAAAGGGTTAATTTCTTATTTTACATCTTTTTGAAAGTGTTAATTTCTTGTTTTACATCTTTTTGAAAGTGTTTATTTATAGTTTTGACGTTTTTGAAAGTGTTAACTTCTTATTTTACATCTTTCTGAAAGTGTTAATTTCTTGTTTTACATCTTTTTGAAGGTGTTAATTTATTATTTTGCCCTTTCTGAAAGGGTTAACTTCTTATTTTACATCGTTTTGAAAACGTTCATTTATAGATTTGACCTTTTTGAAAGCGTTAATTTCTTGTTTTACGTCTTTTTGAAAGTGTTAATTTATTGTTTTGACTTTTCTGAAAGGGTTAGTTTCTTATTTTACATCTTTTTGAAAACGTTAAGTTACTGTTTTAATCTTTTTGAAAGTCTGAGCTACTGGTTTTGAACGCTTTTGAAAATGTTGTTATTTCTAGTTTTGACCCTTTTGAAAAAGTTAATTTCTAGAAAAAAGCACTTTTGTAAAGCATTCTTTCCATAGTTTCCCAGTTGCGAATAGGTTAAACCTATTATACAGATTATAACCAAGAACGATGCAGCACAGTGCAGTAGTGTAGATCAAGTTTACAAAAATTTTCAACAACTGATGACTGTGTCCAATTATAATGACACGAATGATGTATGTACAGCCATATATCTCAGTATTTATGAAATTAACTATATCGATAGGTATATCTGTCAGCGTATGTACGGAAGTACACGTTTTTGTTCAATCCTACCAAGGCATGGGATGTAACAAGAACAGCCTACACTACAGAGCAACTAGAACAAATAAAAGGTGACTCAAGATGAAGAGGACGAAGACGAATACAAGAAGATGAAGAAGTTAGCTGAAGATGAATGTCAAGTGGAAGACAAGTCTCTCGTTGTTAGTTGAGTGAGTAAGTAAAAGGACCTCAGTCATTGTTGTCAACCCAGTGAAAAGTTGTGTCAATTATCTTGACTCGTGCTAGAAACTCAGTAACTTAGATTTCAGATTCCAGAAAACCAATTCATTAAACATTTTGAGAGAGAATCAAGTTTGCCAACGTTGACATTGACATTCAAATTCAACAACAACTATAGCCAACTCTGATTTTACTCGAACTACAGCTACTTTGTAAGTGGCTTTAAAAATTTTCTACAAACGGAAAACTCGCCAATGTTCCTTCTTCTTCTTGTGAGGCTACTCGATCATTGCCCTTAGAATTTTTGCTGTACTAAATTAACCTTGTATAGTAATTACCTACACATGCATACTGCCTTATTACAAACCAATAACATATAAAAACTCTTGCAGTATAGAAACACGGCTTAAATTGAGCCTCTGATTCAATATTTTTATTTCTTACAACTTACACAAAAACCAGCAATACATAGTTCCGTCAACTTACATAGAAAATCTCAGCGACTGATTAGAGCAACAAGTTAAGCTTAAGAAGCGACTTAAGACAGGCTCTGGCTCTACAAGTCAATCTCTACCTTGATCCACATTATCCGTCACAAAAATGTTTACATGATCGACTAACCTATAAATACACGTAAGCAATACAGCAAAACTCATCGACCTGCCTTCAATTAATTACAGCTTGTAATTTTAGTGCGATATCAGTATCAGTTCAAGTAGACTCGCAGCCATTGCGTTGGTAAAAAAAACTTCAAAAAAAAGACGCAACCTTTAAAGTTTAAATACCTATGTAGGCCTTGTAATGAGGCAGCATTACCAGCAGAAATATGAATATTAGAGCCACCCTCTCAATCCTCAGTGGGTACATAGCTCCATACATTGGAACTCTATTGCTGATTCACTTGATTAGTTTTCATATGAATGGCGAATGAACTTGACAAAATCAAAATCAATGGAAATGTGAAAATCATGATGTTCCACTCTACACCAGAACCACGCGACATAGAAACTACAATCATCTTCACCTAGCAACCTAGGTAACTAAACTAGGTAGGTACCTACCCACGTTCATCCTAAATAGGAACAAACAACAAAGCCCTAATAGCATAGCACTACACTCTTGAGTGTATTTATTTGAAAATGAACTGCCGTCTACACTGCAAAATCTATATTTAAAAAAAATAAAAGTCATTCTTAGTTCTTAGTTCGCTACACTTTTCTTATAGCTTTGTATATCGATTGTTATAATGACTTTTACACCATCAGTCATCTGTAAAGCCCATTACCATTACCATCCTACTAAATAGAGTGCATGCACAGCAACCTACCTCCAAAAAATCTATTAGCTTCCTAAATCTGTGTACCCCCGCAGTTAGAGACGTACACACCTGAGGATTATGAGGCACTGTGTATCTTAATGGTATGGAGTGCAAAATGCTAAAGAAGACATAATAATAAATGTAAATCTTAGTACACAGCAATCAGTAATCCCTCGTCCAAGATTTAGTGCGTGTATCTGTTTTTTTTGTTACGTCCTCTGCGTATCGTTGCGTTAGCGTAACCACATAAAATACAGTTTGACTTGCAGTCCAAGTCAAGTCAAAATCGAAGCCATACACTAAGGTAAGTTAAGCTAACAAATTATGTGGCTCAAATGCACAAGAATAAAAGAATGGGAAAAAATCGTGTTACACTGAAAGTGCTACTGTACTGGCCTGACACTATACTGTTGTGTTGAGGTTGGCCAGACGTTGGAATTTGGAATTCTCAGTCCATTCCATTCCATCTGATCTGTGTACATCATATAACCGACGACCGATGATGCTACAGAATATAGAGCCATTCAGAAACCTTACTAGGTAGGGATGTAATACTAAGCCCAAGTTAAAACCTTTAGCATGTGAATAAGTCACACACTCACAAAAAAAGTAAGAAATGGGGTCATCAACTCACAATAACAAAACAACAACATTGCATTGGTATAGTTATAGGAGATGTACCTAGTAAGTACATAAGTACCTATAAAGTACGCACAACAATAGATCAGTACCATTACTATAGCATAGCATAGCTAATACCTACAGTACACATATAGCCAGTGCAGTGATGTAAAAACCCTCCCTATTCCACTGAATACTTGGTTATAGCTGACTAGTGAACTACTGATGTGATAGTAGAGGATTTTTTTTCTCAAAATTTTTTGTTATTGAAAAAAATGCCTCTGTGTTTTCTTATAAATAACAACAGCAACAGCAGCAACGACCACAAGAAGAACAAGAAAAAATTCTATCAAAATACAATAATCTACAGTGTACACTTACAGAGAGTACAGACCTTCTACTCCTATTATACATCAATTTTATCCATGAGAGAATTTAATATCTGTGTACATCTGTCCGTAGTTTCGTAGTTTAGCCGTAGGACGTCAATTTGTTGCGGTAGAAGAACAGTGGTGGTGGTGGTAATGGTGATGGTATAGTAGATCACATAAAATTCCTATCAGTAATCCCACCAACAATCCATTTCCAACTTCATTTCATCTCTACTGTTATTATTATTATTATCCACTATCAGTTTTCTTCCAACTACAAAAGTAGGTATAAATAAATACACACGACACTGAAACTGAAAGAGATACGACGTTATAAACTAGGCTTGTTGTTGTTCTTTTGGTTTGGTGTTACTCTCTGTGCGTACGAGTAGGAGTAGTTTACACGTTTTTACACATTGTTGTAAAGATGGTATAAATATAGCTAGATACCTATACTATATACCAGTGTAATTATAATAGTAAGTAAACTTGACTCTTATATTCCCTTATCTTTCTGGTGGCAGCTATACATATATGTACATAGGTACTATCCATTTTTTTTATATGAACAACGGTGTCTGTCTGGGAATCTTACTTTTGCCTTTTACAATAAAATGAAAATAACAATCAGTTGTATTAATTTATTATCATTATCATCATCCGTCATCCGCACAGTGAGTCTTGGTGTTGATTGTTCATTCCCATTCCAGTCCTTAAAAGACCAACGCCAGAGAACTATAGAACATCACACCACAGCACAGCACAGCCACGACAAATGCAAAGCTATGGGGCTCTAGAATTGAGAATTACAATACAATAGTGACATAGGTAGGTATCACATGGCAAAATTCTCCGAACAACAATGCCGCATCTGGGAAGACGCATAATAGATAACAAAAAAAAAACAGTCTGTAATCTCTGACCATCAAAAAATGTCTATCTTGCTCATCGGATTGTAATCGAACAAGTGTGTACACTCTTAAACTGTCTGAGGCAAATATACCCATACAAAATATCGACAGAGCATAGCATAGCATAGCAGCTTCATAGAATTAGAACTTGAAAGATTTTAATTCCGATTAAGACAATAGTAAATAGTTCCCCTTTCTATCAGTCCTGAATCATTCTACGTCTGTCTGCCTGTGCAAAAGGACACACAATCAAAAAATCCTTATCAACTACGGAACTGACTTGAACATCAACATGGTTTTATTTTTAAGATTCGATCCTCTCTCAAGCATTTCCATTTCAAACTCAAACTCAAAACGGCAAAGTCATTCCAGCAGCAGCAGAAGTGCACTTGGCACTTGACGCACGTCCATTTCCATACGCATCTTTAGAGGCCTACAATAACCCATATACATAGGAGGTTGCTTTCAAAATATTTATAATAATATTTACGTATCATTATCATTTATACCTACTAGCATCCCACTCTTGCACCAGAGCAGATGAGCAGACCATAGCAGAGGAACGTGACCAGACTTAAAAATAAATTCACATTTTAGTATTTCAAGTAAGTAAATCGCAACTTTATCATTGAGCCAAGGAAGCCGACAGTACAAACAGAAAGAATACAATGAGGCACTTCTTAAGAGAGATGATGGAAATCGAAGCTGCCTCTAATTCTCAAGGAGTGCCTTCTATCTTCCATAGGTACTGTATGGGAACGTGTAGGCAGTTCTATCCCATTATCAGTGTCTTTCAGTCCCATTGAGATTTAAATTAGGAAAACAAACGAAACATCTAAGAGCTATTTGTACGAATTAAAGAAGATCCACAATCCACACATGTATGTAGTATGAGTGGCATATCAATTGAAGTACTGGCACTGGTACTGGCACTGGTAATTGCGTACGTACAACTTGGTACATAATTATCCTTAGACATCTTTCTTCTGGTCTGCCATTGCATTGTACAGTCACTTCACTACACAGCAATTTACTGCACTGTCCATGTCCCAGTCTTTTGGCTTGAGCTGCCAAAGCTAATCCTCATGGGGCCTGACGCCTGACTGTTGACTGACAGCCCTAAGTAAAATGTACAAATGAAATAAATGAATATTTGTACGTAAAACAAACCTAAAGCTACGGTACTTTGAACAACAGGGAAGAAGAACATGGCTAGGCAACATAAATTTAATCATTTAGTAAAAGAAAAAAAAACGTACAACTCTTCCTAGTTATTCTAATCGTAATCTCTATGCATATACCTATAGTAGTGACGATTTATGCGATGGGAAGGAATGAAGCTATATAAGTAACTTACAACAATTACCATCCATCCATCCGTCTTCATAGAAAGATCTGTAGCCAGTACTGATATTTTGTGCAGTAACCGTAAAAATCAAAATATAAAAATTATTCAAGTGTAGAAACGACAGATCTGTACAGAAAACAGAATGTTCGTCACATTACTTACGTTCCGGAATTCGTATTGTGCAGTACAGTGCAATGGGATTGTAATTTGTAATGGGATGATCCTACGGCAGTGTTATATGTGGATAATGGACATGATTTTGGGTAGGAAGCATTATTAGAGCTAAACACATCCATCAGAATAGAGATAAAAGTTGGTCAATAACCTATGACAAGACGCTGGGGATGCGATGGGCATCACGCTGGGTTTCTATTCCCATTTCCATGCCTATTTGATTTCCATTGAAGAGGACAGAGAAGAGACTGACATGATTACCTAATGACAGACAAATTATTTTATTGACCCGTAAAAAAACAAAGTGTAAAAAAAATAATGAGGACCGCGACGCGTGCTCTACTCCATGCAATGTAATGCGAAGGCTTGCTTACATTTCGGTATATGTTTACGTCTAATCTCTGTCATCATTACTATTAATCATATTATTGGGTAGGTATAGGTACCCATACAAAAGACACACATACATACACACACACAGATGCGACGCCGGTCTGGTCAGCATCGTGTGAAATGCCTACTTAGCGAACAAGTTTTCGACGCTTAAGCACGGTTTTTTGATTTTTTTTTTGGGTACAAGTATAAACTTGTGTCAATAATGTATTACCCAGATAGAATCTTTGATCATCTATACCATCCTCTGACCCTTTGCCATGGCTTTTTGCCTTGCATCTCTTTTTTGTCTGTTACGTAGGTACCTAGGTAGGTTATACATCTATCAGTATCGGTATCTGCAGAATTTCTGTACGTAATAGGACGGGCCACGGAGTCGTGCACTATAAAATGACTAAATAGCACTTTTCAACGCTGCAGATGCAGATACAAAATACAGAGATGACTCATCCCACAGTCAACAGTTTAAACTCTACACAGACTGGGAAAAAAAACTAGGTGTTTATTGAGAGATTTATGAACACCCATGCATGTGCTGGATACAGAAGAGCACGCTCACATATTAAATTCCTACTTTTTCGTAACATTATCTGTAGCCTATACCTACTAGTAAGTAGTGGAGGCTTTAAATTGAAAATCGATTAGCAGCACATGACCTCCTTGGATGTTCCGCTATTATCTCTCTCCCTAACCAGAAAATTCCACGTGCTGTAAACAAAGCTGTTTTTCTGTCATTTCATTTCTTAATAATCTGAGGATGGGATGATGGGGCCTCTCAATTCAATGCAATGTCCTCAAAAGCACGAGAAAATTTTACGATCGAAGGAAAAACGATCGAAGCGTGCTTAAAAATTCCTTGCATTGTCTTCTATTACGTCTTCTACATCGTAAAATGTCCAATCAAACGGAAACAAACGGATACTGGCTCACTTTTGGAGGATCCAACGATCCAACGTTTAAGAGTTTAAGACTTTTAAGGAATTTCCAAAAACTAACTAGTAAGCAGGCAGCTCACCTACAAGTATCCTGTAATGTTCTGCAGTCACAGTTTACGACTGAAACGGCTGTCAAAGGGAAACTTACTTAATAAGGATCTCATTATCAACACTATGAGATTAAGATGAAGATTTTGAAGATGCGCTCAAATTGTGATCTGATGGGAAGTCCAAGAGCCAAGACAGAGATGACAGACCTCTTTAACTTGTGAAGTTCTAAACCACATAATTAACAGTAGCAAGTACTGCGTACGGACGTATAATTATTTCTACAGGTATATAGGTATTACTATTACATCTTAATTTACTATGCATGTGTCATAACTAGATACGACTGACAGTATCTGTCCCATCATTACCGCCATCATCATCTCACTACTGCTACCGCTAACCAAACCGCGACTGGCGACCACAAAATATTTTTTTTCTCTGGGTTTACAGAAACGTAGCTTACAGCATGTAGCATCTGTTTCTGTGTGTGGCATTTTCCCGTGTCCCTGTCCTCTTCCTGTCACTATTTTCTGTATGTATTTCTGGCATATGTATTCCTTTCATAAAAAACGATAAAAAGATGGATAAAACCATTACACGGCTAATATAATAACAAAATAACACAACAATATTTGCAATACAGACGTATCACTTGAGCTAAACAATCGTAACTATTGCGTGACCAACTTCAACACAACACACAGACACTTGGAGCATTTCAAGAGCGGTGGTGACGAGATGGGAAAAGAGTGCGAAAAGTGACATTTTGGTAAAGGACAGTAATTTATTTGTAATTCGGCATGACAGACTGTGTACTGAGTCTTCTTATGCTACCATGTGATGATTATTATTGCGAATACAATCCCATATGCTTCGTCATACCATCTCCATCATCATCATCATCATTCCTGAAGTTCACACATGCAGTACGGAGTATGGAGCACAGCAAGGCAGACGAGAACGACCTGTATAGATTCGCACAGCTATAAAAGCAATCACAATTACCTACCATGGTTTATGAGAAATCTTTTTAGAATCCTGTAAGAATACCCGTTGCTCCAATAAAAGTACTGACAGATAAATCGTGGATGAAGAAGCATTGTGAATTGAGCCTTGAGAAACAAAGCGATTTTAACCTTGGTGTTCGCAACTGGGAAACCATGGGGAATGGAAAGAATGCTTTACAAAAGTGCTTTTTCTATAAATTAACTTCTTCAAAACGGCAAAACTAGAAATAGCATTTTTAAAAGCGTTCAAAATCTGCAACCAATACTTTCAAAAACGTCAAAATTAGAAATTCACAGTTTCAAAAACATGTAAAAGAAGAAATTTGGACTTTCAAAAGGGTCAAAACAAGAAACTGACATTTTCAAAAACATGTAAAACAAGAAATTAGCACTTTCAGAAAGGTCAAAATAATAAATTAGCACTTTCAGAAAAGTCAAAACAAGAAACTGGCATTTTCAAAAACGTATCAAACTAGATATCGTACCGTTTCGAAAAAGGGGAACTACGGTGAATAGACTTACTTAACCCACAATGCTGGCACAATGCTTCTTCAGCGACGATACCCACTTTTCCGGTACCAACAGATACCTTTCCAAGAACAATAAAATGAACGTCGAAGAATTGCTTCGTGAGTGCCCCAGTCCCCCCTCGTGTGACTATATTATCAATAATACGCATACCGGTACCGGTATATCTTTTTTACTATTAGTTTTGCCAATATTATATGACTTTACTTTTCTGGCTCTAGTTCTGACAGATTTCATTCTTCTCTCTGAGCAGCTTTGGGGAATCGGAATGTCATAGCATCAATAGGTAAATAGTAAATAAGTATTTACTACTAGGCCCTATACTATAGGCATATATACCTGTAGGTTTTATACTATTATACAATCTATATTTCACGCGGCATGTCATATTCCATATAAAAGTAACAATTTAGACTCAGAGACAGCTATATTGACAGCTAGCCAAGAAGTAGAGTTAAATAAAAATGATGGCCCATGAAGAAACCAACTGTAAAAATTCGATCAATTCACATGGAAGTCAGAGGCAGGAGAACCAGAAAAAAAAACAGAGTGCATTCGTGCGGATTGACAATTGAAAAATCACTTGGTAATCCACAGTTCACTTGGTGATCACGATCACCATTTTTACGTCTCTTGGACCGTTCTTTAAAAGATGCTCAGTTCTAAGTACATTACCTACACTTTACAGCACAGAGCACAGATCGGACAATTCTAAATTATTCTTCGTCAACACGTCAACGCACAGACAGACAGACGTAGGTACTTTTATTATTATTATTACGCAAAGCTCGATATTATAAATCTTCTACAATAAGGCAAGGGTTGCTTCGGCTTTGTGACTAAACCCGCTTACAACTTACAACCCCTTCCAATTAGCTAATTCAATTTTCTACAACTATTGCCATTTCAAATTTCATTGCAGTTACAACATACAGCCACCTACTTAGTCACTGTCTGTGTATACTTCAGCCTGTGTGTACATAGCTGGTAGCGCATACTGGTAACTAGACCATTGTTGTGAATTTTCTTCACACGTTTCGGACACATCTCATTGGATTTCTCACAAAAGTCAAATCATACACCTTCCCATTACAATCATCATCGTTGCCTCAGAATTCAGAATTGAGAGCCAGCAGAACCTTTTATGAATATTCTCAATGGTTTAATTAAAGGTACTTGAACTTATGAGATTGTGAGTATTATACACACTAGACACACACACACACACATTTGCGTAGGTATAATTCTGTTCTGTTTATTGTTGGGTCGTTGCTGGGTGCGGGAAAGGCTGTACTAGGTCACCACGCCTTTAAAATTAACTTTGATCGCCAATTTAAGTTGGTATTTTCATTTATAAGTGTGTGTGTGTGTCTATGTGTTGTTGCTCAAGAATTCGGTAAAAAAAACAAGCCTATTGCGAATTGTGAACCTACATTAAAATAGTCTATACAAAGCCACTTAAAAACGGACTGCCTATTTGATTTAGCAAAATTACTAGGTATTTAGCACGGTGCGGTGTCAAAGCCTTGCCGAGCTTGATGCCATTGCACATTGCCAAGCCCATGATTTACTTGGGTCGTAAGTTAATCTGTCGCTGCAATGCTTTAATAAAAAAAATTCCATCACTAGGTACTTGAGACACCTAAGATCAAGTCAATTGATTTGGTGTGGAATTCCTTCAGTCAAATAAGAATAATTTGATCTCAATTCTCAGTACTACACAGCACTTAATCAGCTAGGCTCTATAGCTGTCGTAGGGTTGTGAGCTACGAGAGCGTATGACTGATGATGACAAAAAATAATAAATAATAATGATAATGATAGAGTGATAATAATTATAACCGTAATTTAATTCTGTCCTGCTACACACACATATAAGATGTAAATTTACATTAGTGGATTTAGCACATATAGCTGTATGGCTCCATACACAAATATACATGCCATTAATGTCAGACATTAATTGTACCGTACTGCCGGCTAGTGCGGTACAATCCCTTTTGCTGGCACATAAACTACACGTGAATAAAAAGGACAGAAAATATTTCGCAAAGAAATAGCACTTTACGAAGGAACGAAACTACAGTACAATTGAATACTATATAGCACAACATATGATTTATGAATCCTTGATTAGGATATATAACAATAAAGAGCTCTTTGGTTCTTCCTGAATCTTGATCTTTTATAGATGTGAGGGTGAGTGAGTGGGTACGATGATGGGACTAACCATACACCATCGCATCACCACCCTTTCAAGCCAGTACGAATGTTGAATCTACAACACATTATGCAAGCAAGCAGAATAAATGAGCCAGGCAGAGAAAGACAGAGACAATAAGGCAAAAGGCATTTTAGGTACATCTCTGGTCGCCAGTAATAATCATGCTAATGACACGGAAAATGTATTCTTGATTCATCTTACTGAATAGAACAATAACAAATACAACAGCAACAACTGAACTGTTGTTGACTGTAGTTCAGTGTAGAGTGACTCGAATTCGAATTCGAATCGAATGCCGAATATGAAGCGTGTGTGTGTGTGTCATGCCTGAAAATAATATTTGTAGGGTATTAAAAATTAACGGATGTCGTGAACATGCAATTATCTTACAAATGGTGGAACATTGCTAAATCTCAAATGATAATGGGATATAGTACCTAGCAGATATATAGCGTTATTGAAGATGCAAAATGGCCGGGATCCAAATTTTCGTAAAGTAAAGTTGCCCGTCTCCAATTTGGAGAGACGGGTCATTTTGCAATTTGCTTAACGATACGTACCGAGGAATTAACAACAAGTTTGTTTCATTTTTTTTAGTTACAACGTGGTAGTGAAATTTAACAACATATAGCACAAAACAAAGTTATAAAATTTGTAGCCAGCAAAGGTAGGTATGCCTTTTCGAAGCGGTAATACATCCAGTTTTAAATTTTGCTGAAAACACCAATTTCTTGTAACAAGAACCTTTTTAGGCCTTTTTTTAAAGTGCGACTTACTAGTTTTGACCTTTTTGAAAACACCAATTTCTTGTTTTGGCTTTTTTAAAAAGTGCTCGTCACTAGTTTTGACCTTTTAAAAGCGCCAATTTCTTGTTTTGACCTTTTAAAAAAGTGCTACTTACTAGTTTTAGCCTTTTTAAAAACGCTAATTTCTTGTTTTGACCTTTTTGAAAAGTGTTAATTACTCGTTTTTGACCTTTCGGAAAACGTTTGTTGTACAATAAACACTTTTACAAAGCATTCTTTCCATGGTTGATGGCTTCGCAGTTCCGAATAAATTAAAGAAGCAAAGCGATAGATTTTCAATAATTTTTAAATGCAAATTGCATGAACCTTGTGAATACAGTTGCGTTGGTACGATTCAAACTATGGCAAATTATGGAACGCTTTGCTTTGCTTCTTAAGCCTCGACATTTGCAGATACAAATTTTTTATTTTGCACAATATTTTTGAAAACAACACACAAAACTGCCTGAGACTGGAATAGACGGGTCTACATATACCTAACTGCATACATATCTACAAAATTAAAATGCATTGCTTCACCCCGAACAACGAACGAAAGATAAGTACCGTAAAGCTTCGAAAGACGGCCGGTCTCAAAAGATGGCCGGTCTCTAAAGATAGCCGGGTCTTTAACGTTGGC
>JAQFZC010003823.1:0-17659 GCA_034695205.1 Dicyrtoma fusca | reverse complement strand
CCGGCTACCTTTAGAGACCGACCATTTTTGGAAGCTTTACGGTAAGTATGTAAATGGAAATGAATTTAGTTTCTTTTATTGTAGATCAAAGCAAGAAATCATCTGCGAGTGAATGGTTTATCCTTCACAATGTATTTTTCTTCAATATTTTTCGTCTTTGGAAGTCTCTCCCTGATCGTGACAGTTTACCAGCTGTGCTTGATTTTGATTTTCCAAGTTCAAGCGTTCATGAACCCCTATGCGATGGTCATTCTGTCTACTCTGCTACTGTTGCACATCCTTCCTGCTCTACTTTTCAGTTCCATATTTTCCTACGTGTTTGACAAAATGGATTCTGCACAGTCTGCATTTCCTCAAGTTGCACTATGGAGTGGACCTGTGGTCGCAATTATCGTACGTAATTTTTTAATTATATTATTCTCCTTGCGTAGGAGATACTTATGTTTAGTATTAATTATTTTATAAAAATGTTCGTGTAGGTACCGTAAATCTTCTTTTACAACGCGGGTCTCTAATTGTGTGCGGGGGTCTGAGAGCCTGAATGGAATATTGCGCGGGTCTCCAATAATACGCGGGTCTCTAACAGTACGCGGGTCACCGGAAATATTTTCAGTGTTTAAGTGTACAGAAATTAGTGTAAACCTAACTTTTTAGCCACTGAATAGCTTAAATTAAATGACACATACTTTTAAGTCGCTTCAAAGTGTCAAAATCCTTGTTTTTAGCCTGTTTATTCCAACTAAATTCAGAGTTGTAAAACGGTTAGTTTGAATAATGCGCGGGTCTCTATTAATGCGCGGGTCTCTAATTGTACGCGGGGGTCGGAGGAGCTGAATGGAATAGTACGTGGGCTTTCTATTAGAAGATTTACGGTACTCGCTTTGACGAACAACATGTTGACTAATTAATTTTTGTATTTTTGTATTAATTGATAGATTTCATTGGTTGACAATACGATCACAAATCGCAGTGTGGTTGAAGCCCTTCATATAGCTGTCTCCTTCCTGGATATATTTTACATTCCTTTTGGTGCTTACTACTGGACGATGAAGCAATATTTGGCGTATATAATTTTGAATGGGAGTGATGAGGGGATTTCATTTAGTACCTATAATACACCTCAAATCATCTCAATGTACATTTGCATGCTTGTTCAGATTCCTTTATTTGTCCTTCTACTCCTTGTTGCCGACGTTCTCCAGAATGGAGGAAGGCCATTACAAGCAATTTTATCCGTACTGGTAATAAATAACGTTCAGGAATAAATTTTAGATTTGACAACCAAATTCGATCCCGCAGTAGTAAGTCCCAATATAATTCTTGCAGAAACTACAAAAGCCTGCAGTAGTTCACAGTTTGGAAAGTGGAGATAATGGGGTTGAAGTTCATGACGACGATGTTGCCGAAGAAAAGCTAAAAATCCAAAGATATTTTTCGGGAATTGAGCCTAACGACAGGGTCGTCGTTGCTACCAAAGTAATAATAAGTCTTTTAAACATATTAAATAAATATAAATGACGAAATAACTTGTAGTCCATGCCATGTACATAGATCTTTTAACATATACCTACGTAACAACAACACCCACCAGTGAGATTTTAAAAGCAGCTTATTATGTTGTACAGAACGTAGTAAAGTCCTACAAGGAGAAAAAAGTCACCAAGCATGTGCTTAACGGTGTGAACTTAATTATTGAAGAAGGTGAAGTATTGGGATTACTTGGTCATAATGGTGCTGGTAAAACTACAACTATGAAGATGATCACAGCCGAAGAAGCCCCAGACAGTGGGAAAGTAAGATTAATGATTTTTATTTAAAAAATTTGTGGTTTTAGACCGTATTATGTTGTGTCCCTAAAAATGTGATTTGTGGTCACACTTTCACATGATTCTAATATTCTTTTTCTCAATTGTTAAAGATTCATATTTGCTCTCACGACATCACATCCAATATTTCCAAAGCATTCCGCCAGCTTGGGTTTTGTCCTCAACACGATGCGATATGGGAAAATATTACGCTGAGAGAGCATTTAGAACTTTATGCAACAATTAGAGGCATTCCTCAGGAGAAGCAAGAAAAGTAAGTTGTTCTGTCATTGTTTATCAAAACTTTGTGTAAACTGAAGTTATTTTTTAAGTAGTTGTACTGGCCCACAAAAAATTGTTTATTATATTGTGAAATTGTCATCTACTATTTAGACTTGTAGCCCATTTTCTCCAAGGGCTTAAAATTTCGGACCATGCAGATAAGCACGCTGCCAAACTGTCCGGAGGCACTAAGAGAAAGCTTAGTTACGCTATGAGCATGCTAGGAGCTCCTAAGATCGTCCTTCTAGATGAACCCAGCACTGGTATGGACCCCCAGTCAAAAAGATTTTTATGGAATACTGTCCTAGGCACATTCAAAGGTAAAATATAATATCAAGTAAAGCTATTAAATTTAAATTTTACTATTGGCAATTAAATAATACAATATTTTTGTACTAAGGCTTTACTCTGCTAAAATTTGATAGATTCAAGAGGGGCAATGCTGACCACTCATTCCATGGAAGAGGCAGATGTTTTGTGCACTAGAATCGCTATAATGGTGAAAGGATCAATCCTTTGCATCGGGTCCCCCCAACATTTAAAAAACAAATTTGGAACCGGGTATACGATGGAAATCAAGTTGAAGCCGGAATCTGTTACTAACACCACCGGTACGCAACCGTCCGAAGATGTATGGGTTGCTCCTAAAAGCTCTGTAGAAGAGAGTCCCAGACGATTAAAATCTCAAGTACCCACGCTCATGGATACAGCGGACGCACCTATAGGCATCCCTCAAGAGTTCTTGTTCGTCCATCAACATTTCCCCAAGTCAAATTTAGTAGAGGCGTTTAGTAACCGGGCGGTTTTCTCAATTCCAAACGATGAAATTCATTCTATCTCGGAAACGTTTTCCACTCTGGAAAAGTGTATGTAAACATTTTTGCTGTAAAAGTAAAAATCGCTTAATATAATGAATACTGGAAATTTTATGTTATGAAGAGTTAATAATAATGATGATTATTTTCAGTGAAGTCAAGTCACAATGTGGAGGAATATTCGTTCAGCCAAACTACGTTAGAGCAAGTCTTCCTCACGTTTGCCAAATACAATGATGAGAATGAGGACCATTAAATTTTTTTAGTTGGTTTATTATTCTGCAAAGTATTGTAGGCTCTCGTATGCTGTGATTCTGTGATACATGTACTGTTTCAAAAATCGAAGATTTATAAGTGTAAAAATCCTACCCAAGGAAGTTACTACAATTTATGCAATAAAGCATTGTTAAATATTATTCGCTAATTAATTGGTAACAGCATCAAGACTAAAGAAGCATACCTTGCATGATTCGAAGGTGTAGCTTTGGAGTGTAAACACATTGTTAATTTTTTTGGCACTTATAAAAATGCAATTTATGACACTGTAAATATAATGTTAAACTAGTGTGCATGCAGCGTGTGGGTTCTAAGAAGCATTGGCATGAAATTCACATCTTGGGAATTCAAATTATCAAAACAATAAACACAAATTCTACGGAATTGAGCACTCGGGCTTCTTGGCTTTCATTCAACTCACTGACTCCTTACAAATCGCACTACAGTTTGATATTATCGCACACCGCACAATCTAACAATTTATTGTTGCCGTTAAAAAGAATTTCCACCCATCAATCTACAGCGCTTGTTACCATTCGATTTCTATAATCGTTTTTGTTAATTCAAATTCTACCAAAATGGGTAATCTAACCCCAGTTTTCAGATTTCTGTCACTGGCCATCATTTTAAATGTGCTTAAGCCACATCTAATTAACGGGCAGCTTTTCCGGAGCGTTGTGAAGCGAGAGGCGGTAAGTACATGCATAACAATAAAATTAAAAGATTAAAATTAACAATCATTTCAATTTTGGAAGTAGGTAAGTTTTAATAAATGTGCACGAATAAATAACTATTGTGAAATTAAAATGAATTAAAATCTGAATAGAAAGCACCAGATGCTGCGAATATCTTGGAGACACTACTTCCTAATCCCATTTCAGACTCCGCTTTGGAATTCGACGGTCCACCAAGCACCGAGTATGAAGACGCAGAAATAGAATCTGAAAAACTGGACGGGCTCACCAACCCCGAAGACTATTTTATCTGGTGGCTCCCTGGCATCAATAAACTAGGCTTGGAGCTGGACATGTTAAAAATGAAAATATCACTAATTTATCTTCAAAGCTTGTACAAACTCAAGACAGATAAAAATGACAGTAATAATTGCATTATTAGTCCTACTAACAATGCAGACCAAGACGTAGCAACGATTTACACGAATTTACAGAAAGTAGAATTCATTTTAAAGAATATGACAGCTATTTCCTCTTCCATCAAACTCATCCGGGATTCTCAGGAACTTGAAAATTTTGATGATGGAATTCCTACTGTACTGTCACAATCCATTGACACCCTGGGCATTCGCTCCAAGGCCAGTACTATAATTGAATCCGTCGCAAACTTGGTCAAGACAGAGAGAGAAAATAAGAATAAAGGGTGTCAATGGAGCAACTCGACCCAAACAATAATAGGTTTGAAACTAAAATTACCTACAAAACTTTGCTTTAGTAATTCGTATTAATGATCCAGCCTCAAATTATTACTGGTGTGTATCCCCTGGGTTTTATGTTACAGATAAGTTGGTGGACGATACAATCAATGACTACTGGCATCGAGTAATTCCGATTGCATCTTCTGTCTTTTGGGATGAATACACTGAGAAGGACAAAGAAAATCTCATCAAATTAATCAAAAATATCTTTTAAATCCATCGTCATTTTATTTTTGTTATCATTACATGACAAACGTTACCAGCTTTTGACTCATAATTTTAATAATTTAATACAATTGTCTTTTCCCCATCATTTAATGTTATGGTGTCATTTAGTAGGTAATGTGAATTATTCTTAAATTGTGGACGAGATACACTTTCAAATAAATCACAGGAAATTAAAATATATACACTAATTAATTAGTAAAGTTAATTACTTTTCAATCTAATCAAGCAGTAGGTCTAGTGTACCACATTGGATGCCGCACACATGTAGGTATTCAGTTCAGATTTTCATTTTGCCACATAACTTTCAACGTTAATTAACGCTAACGATAAGTTTAAACTTACAGCGTACAAACGTATAAATACAGAATATTTATTACTTCTTTACTACAATAACTATATATTATAATATCTGATTACCTTTTCTTTTCTTTTTATCAAGTAGGTATGTATATACTTGCAGTGTAACCTAAGTAAGCCTATACCTAGGTTTTAATAATTCAACTGTAGCAAAATATAAAATAATATATTCCTATATAAGTCTCAGCTAACATACTTGCAGGATAAAACAAACTTAATTACCGCGTGACAAGCGGGTACAGCAGTCGAGGAAAACTGGGAACACTATTCTTCAGGATTCACTATGTAATTCATGCTATAATATAGTCAAGTCTATAATCTCTATAATTAGTCTATCTGTATTTGAGTCTCTAGCGTGTGGTTGCGGCGTTGCAAATCAAATACTGGAAACAGCAAGTATTTTTTTTTCATAATTTAAGTGTCATTTTATAATCACAATTTAAGCACTAACACCAGGGAAAGTTAGTTGACATACTCCACTTCCGTGTCAAGGCTTAGTAAACGCTGACGAATAAGTTCCAGTGAGTCAGAAGAATCTAATCGAATGGAATGAAAAAATAAACAATCATTAATTTTAAATCAAATACTGCACACGTGGAAGATTAAATTGACCCAAATATATGAAATATGTATGTGTTCAGAAGCAATACATTAAACTTACCCAGTTCATCATCCTCAGTTAAGTCAATGAACGTCGAGTTCTGAGAAGTTATAAAGGCTGGAAGCCGGTGTGAGTCCTTGTCGATGGTATACATGTTTTTACCAGTGCCAGTGGGCAGACTGTTTGATTCAGCTGAAGAAGAAATGCTGGAGGCAGGTTTACGCTTCCACTTACAATTAGTTAAGCTCCTTCTGCAAACGGAGCTAAAATACTTATCGTCACTAAATCCTTCACTACTACTTGTGCTATCGCTATTTCCCGGCGAAACAGCCACTGACCTTGAAGACCTTGAGTTAAACTCTGAAGAGATAGCTAAGGGAGCTTTCTTTACAGGAATTGGTTTGTCTTTTTTAATGTATATTTCCTCCAAAAATTCAGGGATATCCACCGGGCAAATGACAAGTTCGAGATCCAAATCGTAGTCACTGTCCTCATCTGAATTTAGTAATACAACGGAGTCATCGCTGTCTGAGTGCAGGGAGCCGATGCCAGAGCTGTCTTCAGAATCTCTGAGCCGGGCCTTGTTAGAGATTTTATTGTCTGAGCACTAGTACCAGATCAAAAACATACATACACGTTAGACCGGGTCACCAATAAGTTTTAAGTTCCAGATTTTGTGTCAAATAAGGGTAGCTAAAACGTCTATTTTCCTTTTAAAATGCTGTCCAACGAAAACTGCTTTTTTTGCTTTCAAAAGTCAAAATTTCTACAAAAAGCGTTACAGAAAGCTGAATTCCCACAAAAAACGCTTCAAAATCAAGCTCACTTTCATTTAAATGAGTTTTTTAATAAACGTTTCGATTTTAAAAAACGATATATTGTGTAAAAATAATATGCATTATTAACTAATCAGTAACAATAAGATTTAGCAGTGAAAGCGCTACGCTACTTAAAGCTCTTTTCATTACTACGGTTATAAGAGCACATCATACTCTCTTGAAACTTTTAAAACATAAATAAAACTTCAGCAATAATTGATAATTTGTGAATTAGTGTAGTTACCTTGGATAAGTCAAACTTTTTTGGAAGAACACGATCCAGTTCAAGATACGGCGGGATTTTAGCACCTGCGAAGATGACAAAAAACTTGTTAAAACACCCGTTAATTACTAATTTTTAAATAACTGTTGAGCAGCTAACTAAGCTTAAGCTAACTTAAGCCCTGTTAGTGCTAAAGTCAAAGGTCAAATGCTAACCCGCTGAAGGTGACATCCCTAACCGGGCCAGAAAAAGAACTTTATGAGCGGGATTTCCGTGCTGAATCTGCATCTGTGCTTGAGACAGCTCCAACGCTTGGTCACGATCACGAACTTCCGACCCGAGTAACTTACTACGGGTAGCAAGCTCTAAAAAATATATAATACAAACAAAAGGTCAGTTTAAGGTCAATGGATTTTGATATGAAATCATAATACACACGTAACGACATCTGCTGACTACCTCTAAAGGAAGGTCTATTGAAATTAGTGACTCATCAAACAAACCTTTTTGATTCTTCTTCATTCGTAATCGCTCGGACTTTCTGGCTCTGGTTCTGGGCTTTGATGCATACGTGGAAGATTCTACTACTCTGAACTGTTTACAAAGATTAAAAGATAAACATACAATTACAAATATGTACACAAAAGTATCTACTTACAACATTACAATGTAAATACAAGTTTTTCCATTAATGTTCTATAAGGAAGAAGCTTGAAGCAATAAACAAATCATTCTAATGGTTCGTATAAAATTACTTCCTAGTTTATATTGATTAGCTTACCTTGGCGTTAGCTGCAGATTTACAGGGCCTGGGAGTCGTTTCCATGATGTTAACTTTATTGGAAGAAACGCGAACCATTGTATTTGTGGATCTTTACTTGGGCGTAAACAAGTCTGAATAACTGAATAACACTGAAATAAAAATAATTAATACTAACAGAATACCCAAGGAATAGTAACAATTTATTAATGCCTTCTTTTAATGACTGTTTGTTAAACGCACTTAAATCTTTTAAAACCAAGTATCTTTACAGCAGTTTTTATAGCTGTCAAAAATGTACTTGACAGAGAAGTGGGCTGTAAAAATACGGTGCCGGTGGGACGTAGCAGTTTAGGGTGTTCGGTTGGGTTCTTTCCAGTTGAAAGCAATGAATCAAGCCCGTATTTAATCAAGCGGAGACGACCTGGCGCCTCTGATGGATATGGATTTTCGATTAGCAATTGCGTTGCACTGCTAGAGAGATAATGGATGTACGATAAAGAGACGGCTTAAAACTGGGACTGGAACGTCAATACCCATTCAATAAAATGATAAAATTGTTAAGGCGAACCGTTGCAGATACTCAATTCGTTATTTAACAACTTCTTGGATTAAAACAAATTCCCTAATATAAGGCAGGTGAACTTCCCAGCCTAGCATACGAAAACTTCTCAGAACTACGAGAATGATTGACTGAATTAAAAGCTTTTAAGCAATCGTGTACCTACGTGTGTTCTAGAAAGCCTAAACTATTTTGCTGGTTGACTGGAAATGGTTGGATGGAAATTGTGACCGACGTATTTTAGTGGTGAATCATAGATGCAAATAAGATTACATAATTCCAAGATACATTGTAAAACTGTAATCGTTATTCTACGTATTGCCTCTAGGCAAAATAAAGTAATAATAGTCGCTATTTCCTGTAAGCAGTAGCTAACTTGTATCCAATTTATGTAGATGTTAATGTTAACAACACTGCGGTAAATGGGGCGACCTCTGGTCTCCATTCTAACTGCATTTTTATTACAGGAACGATAACTATACATTTATAACTCACGATTAACTGTTCTTACATAACGTTTCGATTTTTGCACCAAAAAAACACCCATACCCCGTCCCGTCACCATAGGACTTTAACACGCAAATAAGTAAGTTTTGGACCCCCCCCCCCCCTTCGTAACTTTGAAACGTTCTTTAAGGCTTAAGGACGGTCCCTTTCTACTCAGAACTCCTGCCTGTTCACGGTTACCAACCACTGCTGCCGACTGCGATTTTAAAAGTATGTAGTTTCGTCGGTACTGTCCCCACACTCCCCACTGTCCCGACCCGTACATACAACCGAAGGTTTTTACCGCGCTCGGTGCAGCGCTTTAATGCATTATTTCTGTAATTAATGTAGTTTAACTTCAAATCATTCTCCATTTCATCGTCAATGGCACAAGCGACGAGCTACCCAACAAACATTGCATTATAAATAATTATTCGGAATTAGAATGAGTTCACGAATTTACTTAGTGTTTTCCCACTCGTGCACTTATCCAATACTTACGACTAGAATCAGCTTGATTAACATTTAACAACATAAAATGTTACTTGCGAATACTTCGAAAAACCTTTGAAATAGAAATTCACTATTCTTTGAATGTTAGATTAGAACGTAAATATTGTGAAAACGCATTTTCAAGAACGTTCTAGAAACTACAACACAGCATAAAATCTAGCCGAATAAAAACTAAAAAGGATTGCGACTAAAATGTTGAATGTAATAATGTGCAAAACTAAAAATATTACATTTAGATAGACCACAATGCAAGGTTACATATTTTTCTGAACACTATTATTAGGAACAAGTTGCACAAAGTCGATGAGCAAAAATACTGTCAAACCTATTGTAAATAATTACTGCTTTCATTAACGTGTCGGTAAAAGTCGGTGATTCGGTAATTGCGCTGTTCCACAGTAATGATCCCTTTAAAAGGCTGCGATCAGTCATCGCTCGACCTTTGAACAGGCGTGCTCAGAACAATTTCAGAATTCAGAAGTTGTTGTACGCATGACGTAATACAGTTTGCATAGATTAGGGTGATTCCTTCGTGTAACTAGCCATAAGAAGTTCTGCGAGTGAGGGTGAAGGTTGCTAATTGTGGTTTACTTGTAATTGTGATCCCTTTCAAAAAACCACCGAAATAAGTAATTTTCGCAGGCAACACTGTGTGCACTTAATGGAGTAGTAATTACGTATCGGAGTACGTTAAGTGTGACTTGTTTAAAAAGAGTTTGAAAAATCATAATCTTGGGAAATCTAGAACAAAGCATTTCACCAAGCTGTGAAAGCATATTCGTTTTCTCCAGTTTTCAGGTTGACAGTGGCTAGGTATAAACGACTAGAGGACTCAGTTTTACTCCATGAGTTACTCAGGAAAGTTGGTTTTATGGTACAATAATCAGACTTCGAATTTTAATTTTCAAATTCTGTATTAGCCTACAAATACCAAAAACTTTTGAGTGGTCCTCCAAATGTGGTCTACGTTAGTCTTTCAACGGTGATTTACTTCGAATTTGGAATTTATGCACGTGAATTGAAATATAAATCCATTCCCCGTTTCGTGGTATAATTTGGAAGTTCCTGCTTCCAATTAGTGACTTCAAACGCAGAAAATTTAAAGCGTATAAATACGGTGAATAATGGGTCATAATTCTATTTTAACTTTTTTTGAAACCACTATGGTCAAATTCAATTTTCAAAATTTTGGCTTCCATTGAGACTTTTCTTCCCTGAAGACATTCACGTGTAGACAGGTTCTTTGGGTATTATTTTAAGGCAAAATGCATGATCTTACGGTTCATTGTTGCTAACAAATTAAAAAATCAAAACAGTCAAAGAATAGGAAATGGTCCCAAACGCGGTTACCCCCTGTTTCACACATTGAACACGCGGTTAGAGGTGCAAAACTCATTTAAATAGTTCAGTTTTAGCATTATTGTAACGATGAATAAATTGTGTTAATTTTTACTAAAATGATGATTGATGTATGTTCGTAAGGAGAAGGCTTGTAGTTGTGGTCGGCTTGTAAATATGGTACACCCCTTTTTTCTTCTGTCAAAGGTCAGCCAAAATCCGACATACCTTCTATCGGAAATCTAATAGGTACCCGAAGATTCAAAACCAGGTGCGTTCGATTTTGATTGACTGTTGATACTGAACAATAGGTGGGGGTACCACAATTTCAAGCCATTCGACCACAATTGTAAGCCATTCTACCACAATCACAAGACACCGAGTGATTTTAAATTTTAAGTGAGTCTAACGTGTGCCATTGAGATTCATTTTTTAAAGTCAAATTGACGCAATTTTCTAAAACCTACCACAATTAGAGGCCTTCACCCTACCACTCAAACACCACATGCCCAAACCTGGCCATATTCCAATTCCGCGAAATTCAAGAGATTTCAAAAAATGTTGGTTCTTAAGAAAGAAGGACCCAGTGGACCCACGCCTGCGTATCAGAAGGGATGACCAAACCAAACCAAACCAATAATTCGAATTCTTCGACCTAAAAGTCTGAAAAATCTAACAAAATCTTGATCGCCTAGGAATGTATTAGGACGCGAAGCATATTTGAAGTAAATAAAAGTTGTTTTAGAAAAGAAATAATTAGAAAAGTCTGTTTTTCTAGGAATCCCCCAGGTAACGATGATCCCTGAGTCAAAAATGAACAATAAAATCCAAAAAAAAACATCTTCCCCCAAGAAAGAAACCTACCCCGTAACTTCTAAACTTGCAACAGAATGGTCTTAAGGACAGCTCTTTTACAAATTCGAAAGAAAAGCACCCTGCATAAAATTATCGTTTAACTAAATAAATAAATTAATGTTAATTCTATCAGCCCTTACCTTACTGCCAAAAAGAAAAATCGACTAAATTGTTTCTTCGATGCAGACGATGCAGTCATGCAGTACCTCGACCCAATATCCAATGTTGAATGTCCTTGTGGGCAGGAATGCACTGTACTTACACAATGTAAAAAAGAATTTAATGCAGTGGCCGAGCTAGTCACTAGTTGTGCCGATACGATGTGGAAAAAACCAAACAGGCAACAAAATTATCTTTGAAGCATTTTTCGTTCAAATTCGTAGTCGATTTCAATAAAATAGTCAAACAAACTCGAAAATAATCACAAGGATAGTTTATTTCAATGATGATAGTATTAAATGAGCCTTGGCCTAAGGCTGTAGCGTGTTATATGCGAAATAAAAATTAGAAATGAAGTCAATGCCAATGCACAACTGATGAAATTCCACATGAAAATGAAGGGAAGTTGAGATTTAAAACTTCCTTCCAAGGCAGCAAAGCAGAGAGCAAGAAACAAGTAGAAACAGCATCGCGTCGCTCCATGATTCTTCGTTCACTTTTTTTTTTTTTATTCTTGCGTGTGCAGGTGCACGGTAACTCATTTTTATTGTGACTCATTACTATTACCTATCTTATGCCCACTCACAAAAGCTGATGATAAATTCTTTTATTTAGTAGTTAAATGCGTCAATGCGTGACCTTGAAGGACTGGATGACTATAAACTGCATTTGCTTCAGTTTATTTTTCTCTCAGAAGAAGGAAAGGTGGTGTACGTAAGTACATAGGTAATAACTAATAAGTTTGTAATGGTCTAATGGTCTGTACACAAGTTTTTTAAAAGATACAATACAGGTCTATCGTCCGTCATTAATTTCTTTCGAATTTATAATTAATGCATCGAACTAGTTAAAAAATACTTTAATACTGACATTTATCTGCTCGTTCAAGGCAAGCGTTAAGTTTACGTAAGTATGTATAGCAACTTTTTGGATTCGAAAATATTACAAATTCTAGCTAGTTACCTACTTAATTATTTTAACCAGGTATTTAAACATTAGAAATTGCATTGTGGGGTCAGCATTGCATTGTAGGGTCAGCATTGCATAATTGCATTACAGGAAAACAATAATGGCAAGCAGGGATTTATGTATCATCGAATTTAATAACAGCTCAAACGTACATGAGCACAGCTACACAGACCGTCTTTTAATAGAAGCAACACTGGCAACAGTTGACAGTCTAACCAACTAACTCAATGCTATAAATAAAATTAAAGACCTGCTACCATTCATTTATTAATTAACATACTTGGTAGAAAAACCTGAAAAACCAGCAGTGTCGAGGTCAGTAGGCCAAGGCGTTTGCAGTTAGTTGCGTATAATTTCTGTAATAATTTCTGTAAATCTTATGGAAAGGATGTTAACATTAAAAAATAAAGAAGCATACATAAAAATAGTGGCGCTCAGCTAAAACTTCATAGTTTCGCCCATTCAGACCTTTTTGAGTCAATACTAGCGACAGAATGTATACTAAATTCCACTAAAATGTGTAGAAATGTTTGGGATTGCTTTACTGTGATAAGTTTTCAAAATAGTCTGTAGTTTAGTTATTCCCATTCTTCTGCAACCCCTATTTTTCAAAAATCGACCCCAGTCTTCATTTTAATTCGTTCTACATTTTGTTTTTGATTTGAAAAAAAATGGTCACAATATTTGTATGACGTTTCACTCTTCATAAAATGACAGATTTAAATTCATATTTTTGTAAACTACAGTTCAAAATCAATTCTTTTTGTTAAAGTAGGACCTTAAAATTCGTTTCTATGCATACTATTGCATTGCAGTGAAATTCGTTTTTGTTTCACAAAATGTTAGTCTAACATTCGATTAATCATAATCATAAATAATCATAAGTTGAAATTAGGCTACTCTCATAAAAATTAAGGTTTAACATTCATTTTTTTTGTACAACTACGATTAAAAATTCATTGTTTTTCATAAAAGTTTGAAATTCATACTTGTTCAAAAATAACAGCATTTAGTTACCTAGTTAAATTTTTGTAACGAGCCAACATTTACATTTTCCCCTAATGTTAGTTACTTTAAAATGGATCGCTTTAAAAATACTGATGACTTGCTCTTATCAAGCTCAAACTTGAAATAGGTAGCTATGCAAAGAAAAATAAAAGCGCACTGCACTTAATTCATTAACAACAACTTCAACGACACAGTATAAATCAAAAAATATGTATCGACTCAAACAGTTTCGGAAGTTTAGACAGAAGTTAAGCAGCGCTCATTTTCTTTGCCCGATGCGCGATGCATTTTCGTTTCCCCTTCCAGACGGACTGTCGGCATTCATCTCGGCAATTTTAATGTGTCCTGCCGTAGTGTGGTGCGAGGTTGCGTCAATAAGCTTGCCGGCTTCCCTACGTTATTAATTAAGTTAAAAAAAAATACTCCGTATTTATCCAACACCTACACCCAACAATATACTGATTGTTTGCATTTCTGTACGATTTGAGTTGCTTATTATAAAAGAGCAACCTTCGTACATAATTTACATTGTAATTTTAGTACCTGCATTCAGCTATGAGCTCCTCGTTCTTAAGTTCTAATTCCTTCAACGCCAATTTGAGTTCTTCACATTCTCTGTCGATGCGGTTGGTGTCATCATCCTCTTCAGGATCGGCAAAGGACATATAAACTTGGAAGACTTCAGTGTCTGGGAAGACAATTCCACAGAGAGGACACGTATACTGAGTATAGTGCACAATACCTTGTATCTGGGGCCTGTGTTAAAGATATCAAGTTAAGTTTTAAACGATTTAATATTAGTCATTAGTAGGTATAATAACAAACAATATACAGTTTTACGAAAACTTTACTTAACTATGAACTTTGTCTACAACCCAGTTTAACATAAATAATCGTTAGACCTTGATTTCACTGGAAAACTTAGCTATAGCTAAATATAGCTAACTTAGCAATGATTTATGAGTGAAATTTGAGTTAGCTAGTAGTTAACTAGCTATATTGGTAGCTAACTTTTAACAATAACTAAAATGGATAGTCAGGCTTAGCTATCGTCCTAGCTATCGTCAGATGCAAGTGAAATCTCGCCATCTTTAGCTAACTTTCCAGCAATTGCAACTAGTGCCTGTAAATTGTGATGGAATTGTGATTGTTATACAACAACCTTTCTGTATCGCAAAAACAAACAGAAATTCAGTTGTGAAAGGGATAAAAATATATGCAGGTATACAATTAACAATACAATAACAACCTATGGAAACCCATTGATGGGCGCCTAATGTTTCTTATAGGTTACCAAAGTATTTCTAATAGGTTCCTAAAATGCTGCTAATAGGTTTATAGCATGTTTTTATTAGTTTTCAAACATGTTTCTAACACGTTTTGAACCTGTTTATGATTCGTTTTGTATCTGTTTATAACAGTTTCTAATGAGTTTCGTTGTTACATTTGTTTATAATGCGTTTCTAATGGGTTTCGCTATTTAATTTGTTTATAATGGGTTTCTAATGTGTTTCGTTGTTCAATTTGTTTATAATGAGTTTCTAATGGGTTTTGCTATTTAATTTGTTTATAATGGGTTTCGTTGTTTTTGTTAATAATGCGTTGCTAATAGGTTTAATTATTCAATTTGCTTACAATGTTTGTCAAGTGTTCATTATTAGTTTCCAATAAGTTCATTTCTAATAGGTTCAGAATGGGTTTATAATAGGTTCATAATGGGTTTGTAATAAGCTCATAAGGGGTTTATAATAGGTTAATAATAGGTTTGAAATAGGTTCAGAATGGGTTTATAATGCATTCATAATGGGTTCGTAATACGTTCATGAGGGTTTGATAGGATTACAATGAGTTTTTAATCGGTTTACAATGAGTTTCCAATGTTTTATGATGCGTCACCCAGAGGTTTATGATGCGTCGCAAATAAATTTCTAATAGGTTTGTGATGCGTCAGTAATAAGTTTCTAATAGGTTTGTGATGCGTCACAAATAAGTTCTTACTATGTTTATGATGCGTCACTAGTACGTTGCTAGTCGGTTTAATGATGCACCACTCGTAGGCTTATGATGTGTCAATACTAGGTTTGTGATGCGTCACTAGTAGGTTAATGATGTGCCAAGGGCATGTATATGTTTGTGGTATCGCTAATGTGTCTGTGATGTACCCTTATTATGTTTATGATGTGTACCTAATGGTTTATGGAGTGTCTCTAATAATAGGTTATATGGTGTTTGTTTTAATAAGATGATGTAGTACATAACTTTGATAAAAAGAAATTGTGAATGGTATCGTTATTTTTATTACAATTTGAGGTCCGTTTTGTCATATTTGTTATTGTTTTTACAACAATTTCATATTGTAAGTCTAATTTACAATAGCAATAACAATTCACAATTTACAGCCACTAATTGCAACAGGTATTGAGACTAACTATAGTTAACTGTTGTGTGAAATCTTACTAACTATTTTTAGTTTGACTACCGGTAGTTATAGACACTAGCTATGTATTTTGAAAATTGTATGAAATCTCAATACTAGCTTAGTCAAGTTAGCTAAATTCCAAGTTAGCTATAGCTAATAAGTTTGCTAGTGAAATCAAGGTCTTACAGAGACGTAACACAGCCAGTCAGTCTCGATCAGTCTCAACTCTCAACGTTTTACTAATAAATTGTAAGATTAGAGGTGGACCACTGCGCTGTCAACTGTACATAATTACTTTTAGTAAAATTTCGAAAACGGTCATTCTGGTCGGTTTTAATCAATTTTTAGATCATTAAAAATAAAATCAAACTCACATGTGGACGGTGATCAAGACTGACAACTGCATTTTCCACCAGGCATCGATGCAAGTTTTGTGAAATAGATGACCGCATCTCGTCGTACAGACTTTGACGGTCTGGAGCTGGAGATCTGCCGAATCAGGATTGAAGTCAAGTCCCCTTTTGCACAGATAGCAAATACAAATAAGAACCATCTTTGATTTTGACTAATGATTAATTTATTTCCACTCCCTTTGTACTATCAACATCAACTACCTATCGTCAGAATTGGAAATAAGGATGTTTTGAATTTCAAAATTTGTGTTTGGATTTCAGGGAAATATTAGCAGAAAGTGGCACGAATTAATAGAAAGGTGACCCAAGAAAATAGACAAAGGTCAAAGGGCAGAAATTATTATTAGTTAAAATGGAATTTCGACAGCACTACAGCATCACCAACACGCGTCGGTTAGGTTGTAGGTACGAGTTTCTATTTCATTATTTGTGCTGCTCTGCTGCTTTGGACTGTTCTGTTTGATTTGATTACTGTCAGTTCCTGTGTACTGATGTTACTGATGTACATATAGCTATTCGTAATTTATCGTAACATTACAGTGGGTTGAAGTTGAAGTCGTTGACGCAAAGAATCTTGATGCAGTTGCAGTGAAATAATAATTATATGAATTACCGTCCCTCTATACTTACATTCTTGGTAGCTTGTAATTATTACATAAAATCGATTGTCAATCGTCGAACATACATGTTTCATTTTTAGCCCAGTACAGTGGGCAGTAATAATGCACTTTAAGGGGCCTTGCAAATATGACGTGATTCGTTTTAGGTTGAAGAACGGCTTTCTAAAAGTATATACATGGACAAAATCCATTTTGAAAGTGTAAATCCTCTTCGTAGCGTTTTCTGATCAATTACCCATTAGTGAAAGTGTCGCCAATCTTTAATTTCTTGTCACGGCAGTTAGTTTTAAATAATAATATTATATATTATATTTATGTAATCAATAAATCTGATATTACGATAGATAAAATATTGTTGCCTTTCTAAACCTAATCTATTTTTCAAACAGCACTACATAATTTTTTTCGTGTTCATTATAAAAATTATTAATTTTTGAGGAGTTTACTAGTAAATTAGTTTTTAGGAGCCTGCCATGCCAGGGCAGTAGGCAGTTAAATCTTCAAGACGTCTCCCCGAAGTGGCCCGAAGCGTAAGCGCAATGAACAGCACGCATTGCACGCAACCGCATTGCGTATTGTCTCTGTTTCTGTTGTTTCCTCGAACCTGCTGTGTAGTATGTACTCATTAGGATATACTCTTAGGGGTTGTAGGAAAGAATGTTCCCGGAAAAAATGTTCCCAAAAAAGTTGGAGATGAAAAAATGTTCCCGGAAAAAATGT
>JAQFZC010003822.1:0-17661 GCA_034695205.1 Dicyrtoma fusca | reverse complement strand
TGAGTGATTTGGTTGACGTAAAGGTCAAACACCAGTTGACCGAAGACAAAGAAAAAGAACTGTCAATGCATGACTTTTCGACTACTACGGTTTATAGTCGTTCAGAACTTTGGTTTTTAAAAAATGGGTGTCAAAAATTCTATGCAAGGTACTTAAAAGGATGTCTAAGGTAATAGCATTACGAAAAAAAAAATTTTGAACGCCTTAATGCTTTTTTGTTGAACGATCACAATAGCCCGAATATCACAATTACCAGAGTCTACCCTACTCCCTACTAACAAGTAATTGCGGTTGAACCAACAGTGATCGAAACCAAATAAATAACGAAGGCATCACTGAAAGGTATTCTCAGCGCGCAAACTTTTAAATACAACTATTTAAAAATCATTTTCCGTATTTCCGTTTTCCATTTTCTGACATTGTTCAACGACTAACGACCAAGGCTGTCCTACAGTCTGGTCAGACTAGACTAGCCGACTTGGAACTAAAATAGACTTTTTACCTTTTTTGACCGGTTGTTCTAGATTAGACTAGACTAGCCATTTGTCGAAAAATTGAGAATAGACTAGACTATATTAGCCACGATTTTCAACATTTTATTAGTTAGGCAACAAGCTGACTAGGCTAGAGACTATACTAGGGGTAGATTTTGAGATTTGCTGGTTAGACTAGACTGGGCCAGCAGGGGCTTGAAAACAAATGACTAGACTAGAATAGCAGGGACTTGAGAAACAAGTGACTATAGACTAGACTAGAAGGGGCTTGAAAAACAAATGAATAGACTAGACTGGACTAGCAAAACTGTGGTCAGCTTTGGCAACGGCACTGCAACGTGAAACATAAACACTACCATAAGACCCTTAACTTAACCCTTTCGACTAATTCGAAATCTTAATTTCCTTTACGCATCGCTCTAACACTAACGCTAAAGAAAGAATGGGGTGCACTACGCTTTGGAATTTTTCTTCATTATTCTCTCAGGATTGTTCAGCCGTTGTTATTTTGTTATTGTGCACGAGTTACAGCACTGCACAGACGAAAACTCCAACTGTGAACCTTACCCGAACCAGGCTGCCAGTTCAGTTTTACGATAATAAATCGCAAATTACTATGAAAGTTAACAGTTAGCTACCCAGGAAACACTTTCTCTTTCAATGTTGTTGGAATTCAGGAAGACTGTTTTTATAAGGATCAAAATCAAATATTATGCAAAGAAACTATGGCTCTTGGAAAGATTGGTACGGTAATTTTTTAAATAAAAATAGTGATAATAATAATTATAAATTATTTTAATTTAAATGCTTAAAAAGTTTAAAACTTTACCTCTAGGACTAGGATAATAATATAGGCAAGCGACCACTCACACCCACTCATTGAGTGCTGCTAGGCTGCCACCTAAGCCTAGTGTGGTGTAGTTCTAATCTAATGTTAAAAGATTAGTGAGTATACATAGGTAGTGTAGGTCAGGTAGTAGCAGTAGTGGATATTATGTTGATTTCTTGATTCGGTATTACTTTTATTATTACCTATGTAATGCATTGCTAATAAATTGGTATTAGATATAGCAAAAGACTATTTTAATCTTTTTATTCTTTTTCAAGGAGGTAGAAGCTAGGACTAGGACGGTAGGGAATATTCGCATATTATATTAGGTGTTCCAAAACTTCCAAACTCAAATACAAAAGGATCCTTTGATGGATTGCATCAATATTCATTGGTTAGGACTTAGGACACTAGGATTAGGTTCAGTTCAGTATATACATTCCATACTAACAGTAGGTAATACACGTACATAAATCTAAAATAAAAATTGACAGGTAGTTGCATACAAAAATCCACAAGTTTATGACGGCAGCTTTTGAAAAATAAGGCAAGTAAGGCTTATTATAATTAAACAATACAGAGTATTACTGCCGTAGACCAGTACAGAAATACCATCCCATCATTATTTTTCTTATACGAGTATATAGCCAACCTTTAAAGTTTAAAGTATCATAAATCGTAATTTAAGTACGTACGATAGATGAGCTAGCTAGCGCTGTAAGTTCTAGCTTAAACTAATTTCCAATCCAAATTCATGGGAGACGGTAATAATCGAAATTGCAATAACACCCCACCAACTTACCAAGGTGCTTGGAACTACTATACCATCGATAATGTAGAAGAAAATAGTTTACCTAAAATACCTTGTAATAAACTACCTAATCCTAAACCTTCAAACCCATACGGTAACGGCAACGGTACTCCGAATACAGGAAGACAAAATGAATTTAAATATGACAAGAAACCTTCCTTCAAAGATAGCAACGGGAACAGGATCGACAGAGGATCATCCTTTAATCGATACAAATACTCAGATCAGCCGGGTAAAACTCAAAAATTTGTCGCCTCAGAAAAAGAAAAAAAATCCCTGGATGAATTCCCACTACCCTGGTATCTAAAGCCCTTCATAAGTCCATCACTAGCCAGGGCGGAAGGGAGGCTAGCACGAATCATGAAACTTGGACTGAAAAACGCGGACGGGAAAAAATCAGAAGCCTACATCATATTTCTTATGCACCAAATGGTGACAGGCGCCATCGGTAAAACAAATATGTTAAGAATACGTAGACTTAAACAATTTCTTACATAATTAGTGGCTTTAAAGGTGTATTGATCAATGTTTGTTTTCAAATTTTCATAGGTGGGATTTTAATGGGAATAGAAACTGGTTACATAACACTAGAAGGTGAGTTACCCGCTTCTGCAAATAAAAATATGCTTGGATTAGGAAGACCCCCTGACGTCGCTGCACCAAGTTCATTGTTTCGATCTGGAGCCATTGTTTGGCGTACGACAAAACGAGCTTTTGCAGCCGCTATACTCTTTAACTTTATCGAGAAAAGCTTTGAAGAAGTATGCAGTTCTTGTACCATTCGCACAAAGTCACATTTTGATCTGTCATAGTCATATTAATTAAACACTAGTCACACACAAGACACAAGTTTATCGTGAAGTACTTCGTTACTACACTTACACTATACCGGCTTCCTATAATCAAGTGTAAATTACTCGTAATTCATATTTCTTTAATTATTTTTAGTCTCGGAGCAAAAGTGACTGGAGAAACTCAGCTTACACAGGAGCCATATGTGGTGGTCTCTATGGTCTACGTGGTAATGTTTCGTTAAAAATTTGTGATTATATTGCTGTTCAATTCTCACTTTTTTATTTCAAAAAATCTCAAAATGAAAGTTATGTAGAGCAAGTTTGTAGTGTAATATTTTATTTTGGTGTGTATCTACATATAGGTGGTGCAACTTGTGCTGTGATGGGAAGTTTAGTATTTGGCAGTTTTGCTGGTTTGTCCGGAAAGCTCGAGGAGATGAGGCGAAGGAAAAAGAGGAATAAGTGAAAATTCAAGTTTAAAGGAAACTGTGTACAAACGTTATCGGTACTTTTTGTCCCATAAAAGTAGCGGTTTTAGATTTTTAAAAAGAATAAAAAGCTCTCTAGTATATCGATGAGCCATCTATGTCTTTATACTATTAATTATTCATGCTACTAACTCCTAGCTGTATTTACTGTGACAGTTAACTCATAACAAACACAGCTTTCGTTTGGTTTATCCCAGGAGGCTCGACTGGCTGGATGGAATGAAGAAATTAAAATGTCTAATAATAACTTGGAAATTATTTTCTCATTTGCTCGGTTCCTGGAGATAAAATAAGATAAGATAATAACGTGTGGGCTAATAAACAGATAGCGTCACGGTAAAGCGGAGGGGCAGTAATTGATAGGTATCGATTCAACAATGTCATTAGTATTCCTGTGTGGAAGGGCGGGAGAGTGTCAGAAGCTTTTGGGCCTGGCTTTCCCTTAATCTAGTTTAAGGAGAGTCGGTGGGAGACCGACGACACACAATGGTGTGAAAAATAGAGACCGAAAGACACACAATTTGGAATGGAATACAAATTCAATTACCCATCTCACTCCCCACTTCCTTCTGCCATCTCATTGCCATTCCAGGATCTTAAATCGATCCTTTTGCCTGTCCCTGTCCTATTCTATTGCTTGTTTCAACAATCCAACACGGCTTCTGCCACTGCTACCACCATACTCATTCCCTTTTATGATATTTTATGCCATGTTCCCTACCAGTACAGATACAGTATGTTGCTACGTTTCCCTCAGCAGCCTCCTCAATGGTTCATTAAGAGCATCCCCAATTCTTGCTATGACGAGAAAAATCTCTTAAAGTACTAGCAAGATAGTCCCAACTGGTCATTATTAACATTTATGGCTTTGTGCTCTGAATTTTTATTGTGAAAAAATCCTCTCACAACCAACACACAATGATAACACCGAATTCCTCTTTTCCTACATACAGATTCGGCATTCTAAAGAACTACTGTAGTAGGTAGGTGGTAATCGTTGCCTTTTAGCAATAGTACTGTGGCAGTGAGTGCAAATGTACAGAAGCATGAAGTGGATTCACTTTCTCCTATATTTTTACTGTAATATTCATTCGTGATAGTTCGACCTTCTCCATACACTGAAATACTTCCGGGCTCCGGAATACCTGCTTCTATCGTGAGTTCCAGATGTATGCTACAAAACCGGAAACACAAGCGATTTTCTAGATTACAAGAAAATAATTTATTGTATTTTATTATTGCATATAAGTTCCGTATTTATTGTCATTTGTGACCATTTTTGGTGATTTTTGACACGGTGGTATTTATATGTTGTTTTGGATTAAGTGGACAGCTTAACATGTTTGACTAGTTTTGCCTCCCAGATATTTTATACCTTCTTTTACGCACAATATGTACATCTCTTTATACTACTTTCCTCGTATTTTAGTCGAGGGAAAGTTGTTGGGCTGTGAAGCCCACAGTAAGGAAAGGAGCCGAGTATATTTTCCGTGAGGTGCTTAGCACTGCGGTCTGATCGACACTGAACCCCTGAAGAAAGCGGTGGACACGTTGAGGAGGTCTCTTAGGGCTTTATAGTGAAAGAGAGAGAGAGAGAAAGAGAGAGCAGAGGACAATAGAAAGAATGAGCTTGGCATCTTCTGCTCAACTCAATCGAATTTTTACGACGTTTCTTATGAACTTGTACTTCCCGTGTAGTACAGCTTTATAGACACACAGGTGCAAGTAATCCGGCGTCTAGCTCAATATCACTTTCTTCTCCAAAATCGTTGTCGACCAAATCGAGAAATCTCCATGTTGTCCCTACTATTCTCACATTGATTGAAATTCCCCCCTCGCAAGTCTTCATTTATTCAGCTATTTTCTCCTTCATTCTGCCCTCACGTTCTGCACTCAAGAACAGCAGCATTCACGGAAGAACTTCGTGTCGGCTCCGTCGTCGGTGTCGCTGGGTTCATAGCCAACTCCGAGTCTTTATGCCTGCCATTCCCTATTTTAGTTTTTGACAATATAATTATCCCATAATGCTGATACCTATTCTTGTTCTTGTATCAAGGTGGGCATTATTTTAAAAGCTGTGCACTTTCCCTCCTTCAAATTTCTAGTTTCTCTTACCTATGTATGTACATCGCGAATCGGTAAAATGATTGCATCAAACAATCGCAATCTAGAGAAATAAGTTGGTTCGTCGTTAAATGATGTTCATACATACACATAGACACAGCAACTTCAACTCCACGAAAATCGATGTCCAGAAGCTTGTCTGCTAGCTCAATACATAATATATTATGTACCTAACTCTCAGGAAATGTAATATACTGAGTAACGACATTACTTTATGGCCTTTCCTTCTACCCCCGGAATTTTGAGGAATGATCTTACACGTTTGTTTTATTACCCAACGAGTCATGTCATGACACCAGAAAGCGGAGGAGAGAGCAGAGAGAGAAAATAAAACTGTATTCTTACATGCATGGTCGACATAAACTATAGATATAGGTATAGACAGAGTGCCCTCAAGGTTACATAGGCTATTCTGTACATACAACTTCCTCCTTCAACTTTCTTAAGTTTAGATCCTCCTGTCACCCAGACCAAGGCCGCATCAAATATTGCAAGAATTTTCCCGTGCACCGCCTTTCACTTCCTCTAAAAGGAGAAAAAAGTTGAGCTTCTTTCCTTTCATTTGATAGCGTACTAGTGTAGCTGCAGAAGCGGGAGGGATGATTATTAAAGAGGCAGAGTGGTGGGTGTTGGTCCTGAAGGCGTTTTTACATGTGTGTGTAGTTCCCGAAATGGGCGAAATTGATGAGACTTCGGTAGCTGTAAGAATGCTCTTTAGTCACCCAATGCAATGGTTTATGGCCTATTGAAGAGTGATTGGGATGGATCGAAAGTGTACACCTACCTACATATATGTGTGTACATTGCTTGGAGGCGAGAGGAGGGAAGATTCACCAGCCAGAAAGAAGACACAGCGGCGTCGACGGTTGACGGTGAAGGCTCTTCGCTGATGATGGATGTCATAAAGTTAGGAGGAAATTATGGAATTTTATTGATACTTGGATTCCTGTGTGCACAATGGCTCCTGTGGATAATTTTAAGCCATATTGGTCAATTTCCTATTCAATTCTGTCCATGGCACTGAATAGGCCCATGGCTCAGACAGTCTCTTTTGTCTGCTTCAAATATTTCGTGGCGTGGCGTGTGGGGGGCTCGATTCACACAGTCTTCAGTCCTGCCTGTTTGACTGTCGTTTCCCTGGTTCGTCGTACTCGTATTATTGCCTTGCTTTCTGCCATCGACTATCACCAGCACAGTTACAGCAGTTACATAATAGGGATCACGTGAGTGAGACAAAATTGCCCATTTCCCCCGTTAAACTGGTTGCTTTTTTAATACTTCCGTTTTTAAATCTAGTGTGGGACTTATATTAATTTTTAAATCAATTTCTCCCACATTTTTATGACTGTCTGTATAAATATTTATGATCCACGGGATTTCCACAACATGACATGATTCTCCTTTGACGTAATTTTATACGTCGATTCGATGTTTGTTGCAATGAGCCTTTTGCCTTTATGTATGTATGAGCGTGGTGGTCTTTACTACCATCTAATTTCATCAGCGATTTTCAAAAGTGGGCAGTTGATCGTTTTTACCTGATTTATGGATGTGTGGATCTCGGTATACAAGTTATTGATATACCAAGAGCAGTGACCTACTTTCTATTCTAGAAAATGATTATTTATCGAATTAAGAAAATAAATGCCCGATTCTTCCACGTAGCTACATAACTCTGGGATTGTTAATGTCGGATGTATGTGAATTTTACAACTAGTTTGCACGGACATGTTCAACAAACAAATCGTAAAAGCTTATATTCTCGAGTTTATCTCAAAGTTAGGTAATTCTGTAATACTGTAATAGTTTCCTGAATTTACGAATGTGTGTCTAGCTGTCTACCTGTATACTTACATATCAAAGATCCAAATAAATGGTGAATAATGAAATCCCAGAAATACCGAAAGAGAGAGAGACAGACAGAGCTAAATCCGAGCCGCCTATGGTTTTGGTTTGATTACAAAGTCCTGCTGCTGACTGTTTCATTGAATGTTGAATAGCGGTTGGGGTTCTATTTTACTTCCTGACTTATTACTTCCAATGTATTTATTTGCACCGAGAGCGGTTTTTGTGTCACTTTTCTCTAGAAAAGAAATTGGCATCTGTCTCCCATCACATACATCCCCATCAGTCGGACAGATCGTTAGCCTTTTTTCTTTGTCGTCAGAATCAAAGGCAAGTAGGTAATTCAACAAGGTGGCTACATATGTACCTACCTACAGTACGTGAGCTCCACTTAAATAAAAGCTATTTGTAGCATAGGGTAGGTTTTGGTTAGAATAGAATAGAAAGTTGTGCTATCAGTCTTAACCTTAAGCTAAAATCCAGGAAAACTAGTTGGACTTTATCAGCACTGAGCTGACAATTAACTCCTTTAGTCACCTGCAGCCACTGACATTTACGAAGGAAATAATTCTGGAAAGACCTAATAATAAATCAACATGATATCCACCAAAAAGCTGAGCCAAAGAATTTAGTAGTAGTTTAGGTTCGACTATAATAAAAAGTAAAATTTATGACCTTGCAACGCTCGGGTCGTAAAACGTAATCTGTCCATACATTAAGTCAACTCCATAACGACAACCTCTTCATTTACAGATGACAGAACAAAAGTTCAATTACTAAAATTTTATGAACTCACAGCCAACAGCCACATGCTAACAGCCAATAGCTATATACATACGATAAGAGTAACCGGGTTAATGTGCTTTCACTCCTTTAGGCACACAATTATGCATATTTTTACCTGCCTTTTGTGCATAATAAAACCTAAAATCAGATGTAAATTACCTTGCCTATGCCACCTACATTACCATCGCTAAAATATGCATGCTAATATTCCAATCTTAATTTTAATACCCCAAAATACTTGAGCTTTAACCTTTCTTTATTAATTTAAAAGTAGAAAATCAGGTTTCTATTTGTTTTATCGCTGGTATTTATGGACACTAAACAAATTACCCACACACTACTCGATACTCGGTCTGTGGAAATAGTACAAAGCTTCATCACGAAAGAACGAACAGTATTTGTACGTACACAGCACATAAAATGTGGGTACTTGGAACAAACCTGGGTGATGGATGATTGTTGTTTGTAGTTTACAATTTTGCTGATTTGAATTCCGCAAGAGAAGACGTTCACTATGTAAGATTTTTTTTTTAACATTTTTTCAGTTTTGCATAAGCCCAATCTGCAACGGCTATATTCTATCTGTGGCTGTGACTTCAATTCCTTTACTGTCGCCGGTCCTATATCCATCCATCTATAGCCATGTATAGCCAAGCATATAGCTGAGGGGGGAAAATAGGAAAATACCTTGGAAAAAGCAAAGTAGGGATAGTGAATGGCATCTACGGAATCATGATTCATGTCACGTTTAGAAGAATCGTATGCGTCCAACAGGGATGCCTATGTATTAGGTGCGTGTGGTAAGAACTAACAAATAGGAGGAAAAAAACAAATAATAGTGGAAGCCTATCTCTACCAACTTTCTTGTTTAGCAAAAAACGAAAAAAACATACCAAAGAAAAACTTTACACACACTTTACGTGAAGCAGAAAATAACTTTTTGAATTCCATCCCATCCCAACGCAACGAAGGAAGGCAAGACGGCTATAGGACACAAATTGAATAACATTTTTCTTCGTGTCTCCCAGTAGTTCTATGCATATGGCCCTCTAAACTAAACACTAAACATTTCACAGTCACACACTTTTCACAACTTTTTTCTACACACTGTAATGATGTATAAACTGCATTACTTTCGGGTACCTCCAACATTCCCAGCCTAGACAAAGGACAGCTCTGTAATTAATGAAAGCACAAAGTTAATTCTTTGAGCATGAATCAATATAGGTATAACCTAGCTTTGTACAAACTTATTGCTTATTGTTGGTGTTTGGAGGGGCCATTTTGAGATACGGGAGTCTCAACTTAGAGCGTAGCGGGAGAATATTTAATAGGATTTAGAAAGAGATAATAATATGGCAGTTCGGAGAGCGTCAAATAGTTGTGTCAAAAAAATTTGGTTGCGTGACTAATAAGGTTTTGACAAAGCTAAAGCAGCATGGATTCGGAAATACTTACTGTGTTATTACATACAACTTGACAAAAACAAAAATTGCTGGGTAGCATCATCTTATTACTTATTGGGCATTGGGCTATGGAAATACATGTATGTATTTTATCATACATGTGAGTAATGATAAAGGATGAACTTTCCAGTTGAGAATGCATTACAGCTAGTTTTCAATAAATCCACACAAATCGAGCATGGAGGATCAAAACTGTCGTGTGAGCTTTCATCTGTGTAATTCGGTTAGCTGGAGAGCGTTTGATATCCTTTGTCCAGACCTCCAGACGATCCGTCCCCCAGCTTTTATCATCAACTTTTCAGGCGGGAAACTTTTCCTTGTTGGACGTGTCTACTGCCTGCGACCTACTCCGTACATACTACGACTGTAATCTACAGCTTCACCCAAACGTATTCATACTGTCAACTTTAAATTTTTTTGTCGGGATGGTGGTGTCAATCTGTTGTTCTACTCGCTATTTGGTCCCTTTTAGTGCATAATAAACGTCCATTTGTCAACTTTAGGGATTTTTCTATGCCTATAGGTAACATCCTACTACATCCCTAGATAAGAACTACTGCCATCAAAAAGGTTGAAAGGAGACACGAGTGTGAGTGTGAGTCCAATATGTATAATTTCCATATGGAAATTAAATGGAGCTGTAAAAAATGTGTATCCTTTCTATTCTATAAACTTTTTTGATGAATTAAAACCAATGCAATAATGTAGATCACTAATATTCGCGATGTTAAAACTGCCCATTTATTTGAGCATCTCGTGGTATGGATGGCTTACGGCTGGCTGTAGTTACTGCCGTTATTATGTAACTCTCGTTCTTTGTTTTTCAAAGGATTGGTTTTCTCTTTGATCTTTGAATGATATTTACATTGTTTACCGAATATGAATATATTGTGAGCAGTGGGAGTAAAGAGTAAGTTACAGGAGCTTTGTTAGTGTGCGGGGGTGGACCACGGATCTTTAGCTGTAGTCTGCCAGTACAGTTAGTACAGTACAGTGTACATTGACAGACGAATGTTCGAGTGTAGTGATGTAAAGAAGGAACAAGGGCCAAAAACTGGGTCGGCAGTTTCGCTTTTTGAACATCTGTCTTATTTTCCTAAGCAAACACACTCGTGGTAGAGGCAGACAGTCAGTGGTGTATTTGCTGTGCTCGATCCGCCGGATAATTGAATTCAGTTCAGCGTTTTGTACACACAATGTTTGTCCTATTAACATTGATATGAATGCTACTGTCCATATAATTCCCCAGACCCTTCCTTTGAACTTCAAGGTAATTGTAATTGATACCTTTATGTCCCAGTCAGTCCTGTCAATTTCCTACCCGGCTTTTAACTTGCTACCTCGTCTACTGTAGTACTTTGAACACGAGGGAATTAAATCGCCGCCTTTCATATTTTGACTTTACCTTTGATAAAAGCTACTTCGGACCATTATACCACAACTGTCAACTGCATTCGTAGAGCTATTAATTGTACTTGCTTCGATTTCATTTTTAACATGAGGCTGCAGATCAGTACCATTACCATACATTTTCTGCTGTGTGGACTGGAATGTTACCTCGTAGCTATTATTACAATTTGTTTTCAATTTTGAGTGCCAACTTTGTTGAATATAATTTGAATTGAAAATTGAAAATTTGTTGTGCAAATAAACTAGAAAAGTATTTGGAATTCTACTTGAAGGAGTATGAACGATCCAACGAAGAAGTTCCTTTTCCCGTAGCCACATAATTTCGTGGGCCCTGTAGAAACATTAAAAGAGCATAATGGGATTCTTTGGTCTGTAAGTTACGGCGGATTTATTTTCAATAAAAAAATAAAAGAAGGAAAAAGTCTTCAAAGTTTGGAATCCGATAGGCCAATGGGCTTAGGAGTATAATAAGGAGATCTATTTTCTAGGAACTGATCGTATAATAATTTCCGATTCTTCTTTCGCTGAAACTTTATCCATCTGTGCGGAGATCGTATACAACACAATTCATTCAACTCAACACGACGAGAGCTACAAAATTATGAAACGTTTCGGGGGCTTTCTCTCTCTCTCTCCTCCCAGTCAAAGTACAATATCACTGTCGACACGGAAATATAGACGGAGAAAATATGATCCGACCGAGAGGCTTGTCTTGAAAAGTTTATAGTAAATATGGAAGGAACTTGTGTTTTTGATCAAATGGAAATGCTTATCGTTGGAACAAGGTTTTTACCCAAAGAAGTTTATGCATGTTTGCCCCGTCTATGAATTATGGATGAATAGTTTAGAGATCTCTGTTCTATTTCCTAGTTTTGGTTTTCTTTAACTTTATGGTTCCTTTGTCGTTTTCTTGCCAAGACGAGATGACTTCCAAAGCACATACATCCATACACAGTCTTGAGGAACCCAGCCCAGGCCAGGGATGTGTGGGGAGAAGATATTATTGGAACTATAGAAAACAGAGAATGAAATTGTATTTGGTTTTGAAAAAAAAAAGTATTTCCTCATGCTGATGAGATCCATATTGTATATATGTATAAACATGGCTTTAGTTGGCTACTGTACCGTGCTTGTGAGTCTCGCCTTCCTTCTTCTTTCCTCTCGCCTCGTCGTTTCTGTGGAAATATAAAGTTCCGGTTCCTCAACCTAACCGGGAACGGAACGAGACAGAAAGAACCAAGCTCGTCGGCACTTTCTGTTTCAATTTCAACAACTTTCTCATTCTATCCTATTGGGTTTGTTTAGTCTTATTATCTCCGCTTCGCTTCATAGAACTCAACGTCAAGGAGAGAGAGAGAGAGATGCGGATTGCACAAGTGTTGTGTGTGAGTGTGGGCACCAGAGTAATGCTCAGTTAAGGAAATACAATAAGATCTATTCTTCCTCATAGTTTTGATTATCATTTTTCGTGAACACAACTCTTCTCATGCATGAACTACTTTCCCTCCTCCATGTCTCTCTAATATTGTTTACTAAATTATAATAACAAAAGCCCGTGTAGATTCCCTTTATTCTGTTATTTACACGAACAATCCTATGAATGGAGCCAGGGCCCATCCATTGACACTCCTCGTATTCTTTCAACTATCACTCTGTATACTGTCAACTGTAGAGATGGAAATGAGACAAGTTAGGTATTCAGATTCAGAAACGGAACCAGAACCATCGTCACATCGTCATCGTCACCGTCGGGTTATGCTTCAAACAATTTCGTCTCACTACGATGACGATGACGATGATCACGAGACTTCAAGGGAATCTATTAACGTAGTAGGATGGTGAGCGCAAAGTTATTTTTAGTTAATTCACACGGTGTACCCCCGTACTAGGAAAAAAAATTCATGAATATTATTTATAATAACAATAAACAACAGCTCCTTCTCATTTATTCATTCATTACTGTGGGCCGGGCACTTTTTCTGCAAGCGTAAATTGAATTTGATGAGATACCGGTTCGTTGTATAAGTGACTGACTGAAGTGCATCTCATTTAGTCAAATTTTAAGCGAATAGATTCACATCACAGTTTACTTAATGTAGGTTGTATGTATGTACTTGCTACTGGTACTGTGGCTACACTCACTGAAGTTGTTAGTCTGAAACAGCTTCTCCATTTAAAGCTAATTCGGTCGAATACTCCGATGCGATATGCATTACTCGTTCTGCAACGCGAGGTTAATGCAGCAAAAACGGAATTAACTTGTTAAGTGATACAAAGTGTAGTGCGAATACAAGCATTAATGAAGAGAAGCAAAGTAGCCGCACTCTAAATACTAAAAGCAAAGGTTACCGATGCGATGGCCGATGCACAGATGTTAGTACATAGATCTCAAAGTTTTTTAGCCGCCAAGGTTGTTTTTATGATTGCATCTGCATCCTTTCATGCAAATTCATCAAAGAACACTGAACTTTTTTCAAAGTGTTGAGGCTAGTAGCAGATGAAACTTTCAACTGCTGGGCTGGGTCCACCGAATATAATGTTAAGCAACTGATTCTTGTGTATCGATGTTGATGCGATGAAGATTTTCAAAAATGGGACCTGTTTGTAGAATTAATCTTTTCGAAACAGCAATATATCTAGTTTTACACCTTTTTGAAAACGTTGATTTTTAGTTTTGACCACTTTGAAAGTGTTAATATCCAGTTTTACACCTTTTTGAAAGCATACATTTCTAGTTTTGACATTTTTGAAAGTGCTAATGCCAAGTACATATTATAACTTTCTGAAATGTTGCCTTATAATTTTGACAATTTTGGAAGTGTTAATTTATTATAGGATAGATACTAAACAAATTCAGGATATCCCAGTTCCGAATAGGTTAAAATGAATTTTCCAATCCTTTATTATATTAAACATATTCATGCACATACGGATAGGATCATCATAAACATTTCAATTTGAAGTTGAACTGAATTGCAAAGAAAAGAACTTATGGGATTTGAGGACAGCCCAGGGGTCACAATTTGAATCAAAAAGTAGAATTCAGCCAACTAACTGTGTGCCATTGAATAGTTCGCAGGAAACGAACATCAGATCACCAGTACGAGACGCAAGGGACAAGCATGTTGCAAATTCGTATCATCGGTTACATAGTTAAATAATATTTAGACTCGCTAAAACACTACTTTAGTGAGGTGATATATTGCCTTAGCGTGAGGCAGAAATACACTCTCGAGCCAAATTTGGTCCACATCCAACCGCATGTAAGGGCGTAAGTTTATGGGCGTTTATGGTATAATTTTTAAAGGGATTCATTGCAGTCAAAATGGATAAGAGTTTCATGTATTTATGATAGTTTTATTGCTCATCTCATGCACGTGGGATCACTGAGGAAAATTATGACCCCGCAGTTACACTGTTACAAGTCTACCCAGCAGTTGATGGTTTTTTTTACACAATTTTTCTATTCGATGTGAATGTGTTCAGTAACTAGGTACCTTTATATTGCTGAATCGAATTACGCTACGTTCCAGGAGACCTACGAACTGCCCGTTTACGCTTTAGTTCATATCTTGTGTTTTGAGTCTGTTTTCCGAGTAAATACATTAGAATCCTATATAGGAGCTTATTTGATACCTTTGGGGACGCATTGTTGGACTGCGCAATGGAACTTTGTAGATGTAACTACATTATAGCAAGTGTACCACCTTCGAAATGCTCAATAGCATTTATTATGGACAATCATAAAGAAAGCAAGGTAAGGTAGACACACACGACCACAACATAAAAGCTGACGTTGCAACAGGAAATTGCATGGCGGCACTCGCTGGATGATTGTACTCTCTTATCGGTTTTCATTTCATTCTTCTTGGAGGGACAAGAGAGAGAGAAGTGCGACCAACGATGGAGGGAATACAGCCGTAAAAGACAGAGGATTGTGAAGTTATGAATGCCGTTCCTCTTTGGAGCTCGTTCTCTACGGATATTTTCCCAAGTCTTGACTTTTACGAGTAGTTTTCATGACACACATGAAAGGACATAAAATGTTATGGAAATAAAAAGGGCTCAACCGGAATCTAATAGCTTAATCTGTGCCACCTGTAATAAAAAATTATCATCCTCAAATTTACAGTTTCACAAGTAAATTATAATGATTTTGTCTAATGTTCAATGTTTCTCTTCCACCGAATTCCTCCATCTAAGTGAGTTCTCTCATTCGCTCTCCCATCAAACTCTGCCCTACTCCAACTTTCGAAATAAAATGACATTGTACTGTACTGAATTAAGTAGCGGGTCCTTAGGTAGGTAACTTCTTGCTTCTTAAGCATCGAAGTAGCCAAGCTATATGTACAACTTCAGCTACCCTCGCTTGTTTCCATGTACTATGTATGCATGTATGTATGTGAAGGGACACGGCTATCGCTAACCCAATTTATCCCGTTGTTGTGTTTCTTCTTGGGCTGAAGAAGAGAAATTCCGCCAGGACGTCCCTCTACTCTATTTTTCATGTTTTACTTAATGAATTTTTCCCTTCCATTCCACTTTTTTCCTGACTGAGCTAAAAGAGAAATATTGTACTTGATTTAAAATGTATATTAGAATAGTTTTTTCGAAAGTTTCGCCCAAAAGTTGCTCTTTCATGTTAGCGGCTAATATTTATCCAAGTTGAACAGAGAAACAGTATATAACAGACGAAACTCTTTTAGTTGATTCCTCAAGAAGTATACTACACAAATTTTGCCGGAACAAAGTTTTGATTGCTTGTTAAGACTGCCGCAGTACTTGAACGTTTAAGTTGAAAGTCGAAACTACATAAAATTGAAATTGCCGAGAGTTGCCATGCCGGTGTCCAACTAGTTACTAGTATAGGCACTCCAAGTAATTGTTAAAACAGGTAGAGAAGCCAGTCATAGCGACAGTAATAGAGTCGCACCGGTAACGCTACCGGGACCGGTGTCGGTCCTGGAGCTGGCTACTGTGCGTATAAAGGCTAAAATGCCGTCTTATATACGACGGAAAGAGCGAGAAGCAAGACTGTCATTGATTTTAAGGAGTAGCAAATAAATTATGAAAGTTGTTTTGTGTTCCTTGGTACTTGTGTGTCCTCCCCCTTTGAATTATACAAACGACAGGATCTTGACTTGGCTTCACCGTACAATGCAATGGCTGTATCTATATCTGTATATTCAATTGTAAACTTCTCCCAATAAACTCAAGCCCACAGAAGAACGGACGGACGGACGGACAGACGTAACAGCAGAATAGCAGAAGACGCGAGTAAGACATCTCCATTGTACAGACTCACTTTGACAATGTTTTACGATAAGAAAACATTGACTAGACCGAAAGTACTCTGTATCAGTTCCGTCTATAGGTATATCATGGCCATCTCTTTAACTCCTTCCCAAATAGAGAAGTAATTGTAAGTACAATGTAAAATGTACAATGTTGTGGCTGCAATTATAGACCACTCTATCCCATCCCGGACGGCAAATAGAAAGCTAGAGTGTATATTGTATATAGACCGCCAGTGCGTACATGCTCGTAGATGTTGCACTGTCTGAAAGGAAAATAAGAGGAGTTGAAATATCACAAATCAAGTCAAGTTATGTATGTAGGTAGCTACCTATAGATTGTAAGACTGTAGGCATTTATGTTCTGTTCTGTTGCTGTTGCAATGTTTTGGCCGTTGGATTTCCGAGCTAAAAGTTGGAGAAGCAATGTCACTATATGATTACACACGGAGGACGGAAAAGAGAATCGATTCCCATTTTACTTGTCGTGTTTTTCCATGATTCTCAGACGGAGCTGTCACAAACTTGGTCTTCTGGTCTTGTTTCTCTTTCTCTCTGTGTGTCTCTCTCTCTCTGCCTCCACTTTCTCTCCACTTTACTTCCTTTCTACAGGAAGTTCATTTTATGCAATTCCCTCATTCACTCTGTGAGAGCTCTGGCATGAGAGAGATACCCCGGGAAATGTGGGAACTACACCATCTATGTACTCCGTGTCATTTATACGGCTATCAATTTAAACTTTCTACAATTGTAATGGCCACATAATAGGAGACCACCGTAAGGAGAAAATAATACGGGACATGCAACTTGACTTGTAACTCCCAGACACAGATGCACCTACGCTCCGGTTTTCTTCTTCTTCTTCTTCTTTTATATTAAAGTAGGATCCTTATATTATAGTGTAAACAACTACCTAGGTGTGTAGTGGGTTTATACTGTACCTACGTGTCTTCCAGCTCTAGATAACAGTCCAAGATGAGAGACTGTGGGAGGAAAAACAAAGGCACGCTTAGCGTGTTCCTACGGGAAACTTTGTAGAGAAAATTAGTCCCGCATTATCAGGACATGTATTATGCATCCAGATAGACAAGCCTGACTAGTGAGACCTGTAGCAATGACGGTAGAGAGATGTTTTTCTCATAGAAATTATTCCATTTCCTCATCCTTGGCACATTATTATATGCTCCTACAATAATTATCGCACGCATCCTTATGTGTGCGTGTAGGTATACAGATACGCACAAATGAATGAATGGATGGTTGGAATGGGGGACCTCTATCTAGGCCTGTTTCTATGGGGATGCTGGAATGGAAATGGAA
>JAQFZC010003821.1:0-17665 GCA_034695205.1 Dicyrtoma fusca | reverse complement strand
GGGTCTCCAATTGTACGCGGGGGTCCGAGGGGCTGAATGGAATAGTGCGCGGGCGTTCTATTAGAGAGTTTACGGTACCTATAGTGGTTGTTTTTTGTGTAGGTTGAAAACGCTTTTTTCGTAATATAATTCGGTTTTATTTATTTAGTAATTTATTTATTTATTTATTGTACTTTATATACTACGTAATTTATTTGGGGCTGTAAGTACGTTTACAAAATATTGTCAGGGCTAAGGCTATAATTGTTACAGATTATAGAGATAGTAGAATTAAGCGTTGGAAGGTATACAATTTTTTTTTTTTAAATATAGAAGAATTTGTAAAAACATATTGTTGTGTGTACCAAGGTTTTTATTATTTTGGGTGCAATACCGTTCACATAGTGCATAACTGTACTGTGCTGTGTAATGATGTTTCAGATATTATAATAAAGCAAATGTTTTTTAATTAATTGCGGCATTTGCAAAATTTCTATTTTAATAAGCAGTCACATCGCACATGAGGATCAATAAATAGCATACTTTTCACATTATTCGTTGATTTTATTAATCTTTATAAATCATTCTAAAATATTAGTTTTTATTGGCCATTGTGATCAATGGTAGAAATAATGAAGGGGCTTCAATTATAAAATTAGGTCCTCGTCACTTTGCAAAGTTCTGTAGTCAACCACCTGCTACACTTTATTTAAGCTTAAAAGTTTCAATTTGAAGTTATTATTTTAGCTCCAATGCGCAAAAATCCACGCAAAATATAGTAGTGCGATTTAAAATGTTTGTGCAACAAACATTTTAACAACAACAAAAATTGGCATTAACTTTATTGATTGCAAGATTTTTGACAAATTTGGCAAAACTATAGGTATGGTGATCTATTTGGTTTTTAACTGTCTTGGTTCTTGGTAGGTAATTCCTGCGGTTATATCTGGATTGATGTATATTGGTTTGCCGTTTTGTTTCCGTAAAACAGTCTTCCAGCTTAGAACTAAATGTAGAAGATGCAGTTTCCACAAAATTATAAAATGATACCCTACTGTGCATCGTGTATTATAAACATATTAAAGATAGAATTCCTAGAAATTCCATTCCTAGCCCACCCACTGCGATACTAGGAATTTTGGTTGAAACTGGACACTAAAATTATTGAGCTTTTCCCATCTGATCTTTGACCGGATAATTTTTTTCAACTTAACCTTTCAAGGTTTCCAAAAAAAAACAAGTCTGGTAAATCTTGAATATTTTTACAATATAAATAAATTTAAAAAAAAATGCAACTTCTATATAGTTTCATATAGCTCGTGTAACAAAATTCAAGTATATATCTTACAGTTTTTATTACACTTTAGTAAGTTGATAACACTACTGATGGATAGCAACTAAATGCTTCTTAGAATATTCATCCAAGATCGTAGCAACGACTAGAATTAAACGACAAAACTATTTTTCCAAGAATTAAGTGACAAAGTTTTGCTTGGTTCAACGGCATGGACGCAACCTTTACAAATTATGCAACAAAATAAGTGACTTAAGTCTATGTCAATGTCAAGAATTACATCTTGAACACTTTATTGTTTATCTAAAAAAAAAACAGAAAACATCCCCAGAAATGTAGTAAAAGTGTCAACCCTACTCAATAAACCAACTGGAATAAAACGACAACAAAATTGCGTTACAAATCCCACCTTTATTGCATCAAGAAACTTTAAAGTACCTAAGCTGCAGAATGCCTCTATTTGAATATTTGAATACGTTTACATACAAAATGATACAGGACACAATTAAGTATGATAAAATTATACACCGATTTATTACAGCATAAATAAGACGATCATGTTCAAAAGAATAAATAATTAATTTTTATTTTTTTTATATAGGATAGTCACTGAACACAGCAGTAAGTTGTTCGTTCGTTCTATATAACCCATACAGACACACACAAACACGCATACACGCACACAATTCAAAAAATTCTAAAAAAAAAAGTGCTCGTAATTATTGTAAAATACACAAACACTACACAATTTTTGCTTGAATTAGGTATAAAAAAAATACATTGCATTTTTTTGTTTCCACATAATACTATACTATTACACTGTATTTGTATTGCATTTTTATGATTATTTCCATGGTGACGGTCACCACGACGTCTCAGAACACTATACACACACACATTCATATGTTGCTTAAATACATAAATTTTTACAGCTGTATTATTATTGCTACTATTATTATTACATTTTTTTTAACTCTGAACTCACTTTACTGAGTGAGTGTGTTGACATAAATTAAGTTACAAAGTACCAAGCGACTTAAATGTGGCGTATAATATCTACAATAACTAATTGTAATAAAGCTCTAAGAAAAATAGCATTCTATTTCTTTTTACCATGGAAACACACGCGCACATACAATACATGGGTAATTAACGGGTCATTATTTAACCGACAAAGTAGTATTTCCCTTGATTAGTTCATCATTGTTGTTTCATACACCACAACAATTACATAAATCTATGTAGATTCTTAGGTCTATACTAAACCCATTACCACGTGTATACCTTATATATGTACCTACATATATAGCATAACCCGAACCAATAAAATCATGTTATTTCTTTATATATATATATATATTTTTTTTCGTATTTAATTTCATTTTTACACTCTACTGTGTAAGTCCAATGGCACTTTTGAGGGTAAATTTCTTATAGAAATTCCCAGGGAACGAGCTCTTACAATAAGAGTGTGTGTGGGTGTGTGTGTGGGTTCAAGTGTGAATCGCTTCTATATAGTTTTTTAATGGCTGGGTATTTTATATTATATTATTTTTTTTACAGAATAAATTATGTGAGGGGAAATGCAACAACGTTACGTTGCTGTTGCTGTCGTTACTGTTATTGTTGTAGCTGTAATTGTTGAAATACAAGATTGCAATGGAAATTTTTTGAATTACAGATGAGAAATTGAAATGGAATTGGAAAGGTAGTAGTAGGAGCTGCTACTTGAGTCTCATCATCATCAAGTGACGAGAAACTTTCTCACAATCTTTCCGTCATATGAGTATAGCGGGCTACAAGGTAGAATTCATATATATATAAGTATAGGCTATATAGCTATAAGCTATATAGAGCTATACAGACATATACCTACCAAACACCTTCACGTGTATACCAAGGATTTATCTAACGTAACAGTAACTTGGTTGCAAGGCTCAAGAAAAATCCCAATTGCAAATGTCCGTCTGTCCGTCCATCTGTCCGTCCATGTAAAATCTATATAGCTATATAGATATATAGTAGGATATACCTACCCTATATAGCTATAGCTATACACACTCCTTTCGTGTGAAGCTCTTGTCTTTAGGTTTCAACTGAAAAATCTCAGGAGATTAGAATAATAATGTATGGTGTGTGTGTTCTATTGCATTGCAGAGCGCCGTTGCATATTATCATCATGTTAGATCATAACGGATTTACGGATTACAGTATCTGATATAGATATAGCTATAGGGTATAGCTATACCTATACCTATAGAGTATACATTGACAGAGAAAAAAAAGAAATGGAAAGTTCCTTTTGGCTGAACCTCTCCGTCAGCCAGCTCACTAGTCACTAACTAAAGGGAAATAAATACGCAAATCACAAAATCAAATATACACACACACAGAACTATATAGCTATAGGTATAGCTATAGGCTATAGGTATAGACAGTTAAATAAGAATGGCTCGGAAGCAGTCCGTCCGTCCAGACCAGACGAGACAAGCCTTTCAATTTTTTTTTTGCAATAGTATAGATACGCTCCTATAGATACAGATACAGATACAGATAGAAGTTAATAATAATTATTGAAATTTAAATGGGTATATCCCTAGCCCTAGCGATGGATATACATATATATATATTAGCTAGCTATATGCTTATGTTGTTTGTATTGATATAAATTATTGTTCAATCTTGAAATTGGAAAGCTAGCTTGTGTGCCGTGCCTTTCGTGGCTTCACCGGTCTGTGTGTCTGTCTGTCTGTCAGTTGCCATCATTGTGTATTTGTATTACGTTAAAAAATAAAGCCTCTAACAACAGTAAATAAGAAGGAAGGAAGAAGCTTTAAAAGTTGTAGAGGAAGTAGAAGAGAAGCAAGTTGTTTGGAAGAATTTTTGCACATTTTTAAATGTAACTAGTTTTCCTTCCAATCGCAATCTCTCAAAACAACATTGCCTTTTGACACACTCGATATATAAATTAAAATAAAAATCCTAAATGTTTTTCCTATATACTATATACTACTATATAGATATTAAATTTTTTTCCATTACTTTTTAAAGATGATGATGATGATGATGATATGTACATAAAAAAATACAGTAACAAAAAAAACTCAGTACACATACATATACCTATATATATATATCCCCCTATATCCCCCGTATGGAAAATTTTCTATAGATACCTATACACTTTTTTTTCGTTTAAAAAAAAGGCTCTAATTATCTTAAAAACAAGTCTAAGTTTAAATAGCCTCTCTGTGGGTCATTGCAGAATAACCAGGGGTTGGTCTGTGCGGGGGTTTTGAAGACGTTCCAAGTGGTCATTGCCAAGTCACTATTTTGACACATAATATCCCCGAGGGTCACTCTCCTAAGGGCGTCCAGTTGGTCCGGGGCAAAGCTCCCAGGTTGACCTCCGTGAGTGAAGAAGTGACGGTCACCATGCTTGAGCCGGGCAAATTGACGGGCCTTCATGCAATTGAAGGTGGCTCCACTAATGGCCCCATTGAGGGGGTACTCGATGAGGCCCCCGGTGAAGACGTCAATGTCCGCGGGGTCAGCGTAGAATTGTTGGACCTTGGCCCAGGCCTCGGGTCGGACTTCCTGGGGGATGTTGGCCCATGTTGTGAGGGGGGCAAGGCCACAAATTTGCCTGTAGACACTGTAGCCTTGGAGACCGTGCTCTCGGCCACGTTGGAGGTTCCTAGCGATGAGGTCGCCACCAAAGTCGTCTTCTTTCGTTTTTAGGACGAAATTTCCCAAATCTTCCGTGACGAAGGGGTCGTAGGTCTGGGCATTTTGGGTCATGAGCCCCCCGAGGATATAGTTGTAGCCAGCACCGTTATTCTGCATGATCTGGGTGGGGTCGAAAAAATTGTCCCGGACACGGTAGAAGCCCACTTCTTGAAGGCCGACCATGAGGCGGACGAGGCCGTTAATGAGCGTGTGACCAAATCGGTAGGCCGCGGTGGCAAAGGAGTTGTAGATGCTGGGGTCCTGCTTGGCGTCATAGGTCGAGAAGGCGTTCTTCGTCAAGGCAAGGCCGAAGCGGGTCATGACCGCATCCCCCAGGATGATCGGGAGGTACTCGCCGTAGATGACGTTTTGCCACTCGGCAATGAGGAGGCGCCGGGCCTCCTGGAAGACCTGCTCGTCGGACCAAAGTGGCCGGCGGGCCTGGATGCCATTGGCCAGTCGATTGTGTTCCCTGAACAGGAGCGTGTGCATCACAGTGAGGGCGGGCATCTCATTGACCCGCTCGTCCCCGCCCATGAAATAACCCATGAATTCAATGCCCTCCCCGGTCAGTGCCCGGACCTGGTCCACCTCGGGCATCATATTAGTAATGGAGTGATGGGAGCGGAGGCGACCGCCCGAAAACTCTCGGAGCTGCCTCGCCCGGGTATCTTCGGACCCGTAAACCTGGCTAGCGTCCACAAAGGCAGTCAAAATGTTCATTTGCTCCCGGACTCCGGTGACGGTGGGGAAGCAGTAGGGGGTGGAGCGGGTAAAGTCCATGCATGTTTGTGGCTTCCGGACACGGCTGTAGAAGGGGTCATTTGGGAAGATTTGGATGGGCCAGCAGTCCACATCCTTGACGCCGGCAGAGCAGCAGCGGTGGTCGTGTTCGGGGGTCAAAGTGAGGTCGTGGTCCAAGAATTGACCGATTTGAGGGACCATGTTCGTGATGCGGGAATCGGGGGAGATGAAATCGTGATGGATGGAGGCACTCACAACACGGGCATTAGGGAGTGTAGAATCAGCCCAGCCCCCCCGGGGGGCGTTGTAGCCATCATTGTAGAGGGCAGGAACGAGTCGACTGAAGGCCGTAAAGGAGGAGCCCCAGAGGGGGTGCTCCAGATTATTGCAGGTCCCATCGATCGTCCGGTATTTCGAGAAGGCGTCGCACTCACTCACTGTCCGGTGGCAGAATTCCGGGAGACGGGCCGACAGCAATTTGATCGCCATCCTCTTGGGCATCGAATAACGACGAGTCAGAATTTCAAAGGCCCTCAGATTCACATTGGACACCCGGCCAATCTTGTGGGTCGTCGGAGTGAACTTACAATAAGTATGGGAATTATTCCCCTGGATCTCGTTGTGGTGTCCATGGTGACCGCCGCCGCCGCCGCCGTGACTAGGCGCACTATGGGTGTCCACCGTCGCACTGGCCTCTTCGATCGCGTTGTTCATCAACTGAACGACGGACGGATCCTCATGGAGGTCATTCGAAAAAGGGGCAACTTGTGGCTGAAGGATCGATTGTTGCGGGAGTTGTTGCTGTGGCTGCGGTTGGCCCAATCTCTGTGGCTGGACCAATTGCTGTTGTTGCACTGGTCTTTGCTGTTGCTGTTGAAATTGTGGTTGCTGTTGTTGTAACGGTTGTGGCTGTGTAAACTGAATCGGTGGCTGTGGAACCAGCTGTGGGGATTGGAGTTGTAGCTGGACAAACTGGGGATTGGGTGAGGTAAGGACACCATCACAAATTAAAAGTCCCACCATCAACACTAGCAGCAAACAACACCGGAAGTCCAAATTATTTCGACACATTTTGACGGCAGTAAACAACAGTCTTAAGTTTTCACTCTCTTAAAGAAAAAGTTTCCAAAAAATAAATAATACTGTCCTTTTTTTTTCCTCACTCACTTTTTAAAAACTCCCTTAAGACACCATCACTAAAAAAACGAAGGAAACTTTGCCCAGCTCAAAAATTACGTAAAATGCCTTTTTTAACAATTGGATAAAATTTTTGTGAAAATTTCTAGAAAATTTTGAGAAAAATTATAAAAGATAGAGAAGAAGAAGGAAAAGATAGCGAAATGAAGTAAATTGTGTGGCTAAAGTGAATAAAGTGAAACAAAGTGTGTGTGTGTGTGTGTGCTAGAGAGAACTAATGAAGAAGCACAAGTTTCTAAACGGATGGACTTTCGCCTAATAAGCAGTTCACATGTCCTTCCTCTTGTATTTATATATACTGACAATAATGTTATAATTGAAAATCCCTGTGTGTGTGTGTGATGATGATGACGGTGTGGCTTGGCTTGGCTTGGCTGGGCTTTTCAAGACTCTTTTTCGCTCTTCCCTTCGATCAGTAACTCACAGTCCATTAGGCCCACAAAATGCATAGCAAACACACACATGCATATAGGCAAGCAATAATACGAACGATTGTGTGGACCAATTGTTGGGATGGCTGTCCATGTTACACAGGTACACCATTTCCCATTGCAAAGCGTAAACTCCCTTACCTAACATCTCTCATTGTACTTGAGCCATCTTTTGCAGGCTCTTGGGGAGGGAAATATGCCTTTTGCATTTGCAAAAATATTATTATAGGCATTAGCACAGGTGCTCTGTCGTTCGTTCGTTCGTTCGTTCGTTCGTTTGTTTGTTGGTGTGCCTCCGTGTTTGTGTGCTAGTCAACTTCTTAACCTATTCCCCTCCCATCATGGGAAGTATATAAATGGGTATAGGCACAGTGAAATCTCCTTGCTTCTGTCTTCCTTATAGGTCTTGGTGGTGGGTATAGCCTCCTATATACATAGGTGTGTGTATATATATATATATGCAAATAAATTGAATGTATGGGCTTATGTATATGCTATATGTGGCTATAGGGACCCATTCGATCACAAATACCACATGCACTTGATATTATGTAAAACGGTGGTTGAATGAATGCTTGAGCCATAATTAAAAACGGCAGTAGGGATTTGAAGAGCGGGGCTGTTCAGAAATGGTGTGAGGGAATGTACTCAATGCTAAATGCTAAAAAGGTATACTTGATACGATTTTTATTGAGGTTTTGCACCTTTTCAAAACGTGTATGTAAATGTTAGCCTTTTGAACCTTGTTGGAAGTAATGTATGTAAATAGCAGCTTTTATGAAACGGGAATGTTAGGGATTTTGCAGCTTTCCGGAAACATGTAAATTGGAATGTTTTTGGAACATGTGTTTTTGAAAGGTGTAAAAAGTGCAGTTTGCACCTTTTCAGAAACATGCAAATATGACATTCTGCAGCTTTTGAAATCATACAAATTGGGCACTTCGCAAATTTTTAGAAACATGCTATTAGGACGTTTTGCAACTTTTCAAAAACTTGTACATATGACATTTTGCACCTTTTTAGAAACATGTGCTTAGGAGATTTTGCACCTTCTCAGAAACATGCTATTAAGACATTTTGCATCTTTCAGAGAGGCGTAAATAGTACATTTTGCCCCTTTTCAAAAACATGTACTTAAGACATTTTGCACCTTTTCAAAAACATGTACTTAGGACATTTTGCACCTTTTCAAAAACATGTATGTACTTAATACATTTTGCACCTTTTCAAAAACGTGTATATACAATATTTTGCACTTTTTCAAGAGCTAGTAAATAAGACATTTTGCAAGTTTTAAAAACGTGTCAATGTATAGCGTCCAATAGTTTCCAAAAACACGTAAATAGGACAATTTTCAAATTCGAAAAACGCGTCGCTAATAATGAATAGTTCAACCCTATAAGCTTACGATACAACACAACTAATGCGATTATTATGTAATTAAGTCAAAATGCGCAGTAAACTCAGCCCAAAAGCCAAACCAACATATTTTCTATTTCATAATTTTTGCACGCTCCCTCCCAATACAGCATCCACATATTTATTTCAAGTGCATTATAAGTAGCTCTCTATACTCCCTTCCCTACAGCATAGGACGCAGTATATCCGGACACTATATAGGGCCTATATAGCCTTAAGACACCCTTTAGCATAAGTACCTCCACGTAATCATAAATCATAATCATATTTTAATATATTTTCCCCATGTACTAATCAGGCAAGAAACATACATGGGTCCCTTCTGCATAGTAAATAAATCAAACCGTTTGCCGTTTAGTTATTTTTTACGTTTCCTTCTCCTATAGGCTACAGGCTATATAGTGCCCTGCTATATAGCGATTACAATATATAGTGAAATGGAAATGGTGTATTATTATTTATGTGTGTGCTCTTGGGATATTAATAGCTTCGTTACTCTATAATATTTTGTTATAGTTTTAATTTTCCTAGGCTACTGCACTACTCCACTACTGGACTGGTATGTGGCCGAGCTCCCTGTGGCGCAACTCAAACATAAACAAAAACAAAAGCAACTTATTTAAAATATTTGTACACACAGACACACACACACACACATCAAGAATTCAAGAGACACGTCATGACTTCATTGACTTCAATGAAATAATGAAAAAGGCCGTATGTACAGGAATAGGAATGGAACACAGGTGCTAACATCATCGTCTTAAAGGCTTTTTTCCATGTGGCATGTAATTATAGGGATGTAGGCTATAGGCAGCTATAGGGAGCTATATAGGAAGCTATAGGGAGCTATATAGCCAGCACCTTCCCTTATTATATGTGACTGCCTTTAATTTACTGTGAGACCCTTTCCGTCTTCAATCTGATACCCAAGCTGTGTACAAGTTGTTTACGGTACTATTATATAAGTGTATTATATAATTAGGGCTACTATTCTACTATTATACAGAGAGAGAGTGCTATGTAGTTTACCATGTACTTTTGTGGGATAATTAAAGTCAAGAAATGGCTATATAGACAGCTATATAGGGTCTGCTATAGGCTACTGTGTTTATGCTTAGTGGCAGCTTCAGAAAGGTGAATTAAATCATATTTTTACCTCTCTTTAGAGCCACCGCAAACCTCAAATTAGTCTCTCGTATAATTTTTGTGGCTTTTTATTTGGCTAGTGGTGTCTATTGATTGTGTGTATGACTTAATTTTGTAACCAGCTTTGAAATTGCGGTGTTCTAACAAGCTGCTAGACGTAAGTAAGTAGGAACATTTTCGCCATTGCATTGCTGCAGTGTATAAACTACCTATAGTTATGAGCATTTTCAAAGGCATTCGAAACTAAGGCATGTAATGCTTTCAAAATGATCAAAACAAGAAATTACCATTTTGAAAAGGTCAAAACAGCACAAATTACCGTTTACAAAAAGACGGTAAAACCGCGAGAGGGCCATTTTCAAAACGGTCAAAAAAGAAGAAACTAGCGGTTTGAAAAAGGTCAAAAAATGGAGAAATTAGCATTTTGAAAAGGTCAAAAAATGAAGAAACTGGCGTTTTGAAAAAGGTCAAAAAATGGAGAAACTGGCGTTTTGGAAAAGGTCAAAAAATGGAGAAACTAACGTTTTGAAACAGGTCAAAAAATGAAGAAATTGGCATTTTGAAAAATGTCAAAACAAGAAATTTGCGTTTCAAAAGCATGCAAAACTAGTATGTAACACATTTAAAAAGGCCAAACTAGGAAAGTACCCTTCCCAAAAAGGTGAAAACAATAAATGACTATTTCCAAAAACATGTAAAACCAGATATATGCACCTTCCAAAAAGGTTACCCTTATTTAAACAACCTTTTCAAATTTTTTTTAAAAAGACGCTTTTCTTAAACAGTCCGGAGTTAGTTAAAGCTGGGCAGAGAACCAACGATTTTCCTACAAAGCAAGCAAGCGCAATCGTAATCAGAAGGAAAAGCACAAAAACTCTTCATAAAATACAATCTGAGCTACAACCATCCCTTTACGGTATAATCTCCGCTCTTCATCCCTACTCCTTTAAAAATACGCCACAACAATACAGTTCAACAGTTCAAAGTTTTTGATTGACTTTTATTAACCCACCATTTACAAGTTTTACAACAATATCATTTACTACCGACGAGGTAGACAGACAGGCAGGCAGTCTGTCCAATTGTCATATAATAAATAATATAAAAATTCACTACCGTTTTTTTTAATGTCCGTGGCCTATCCCACAGAACAGAAGACAGAACAGAAAGCAATAATAGAAGAAAACAAAAGTTTCCTCTGTACATACAAACACACATACAACAATCAAATAAAAAGGAAAAATGTCATTATCCTTTGACACGGAAATAAAAATAATTGCCCATAATTTATCCCCTCATGGGCTATAATTATAAATATTGGATACGTCTATCAATACAATAATAATAACAGCCGTCGACCAAATCCAAATTGGAATTGAATTATAAAATTGGAAGCAGAAGGTAGATCTCATTTTTTTCTTTCTGTCTTCTCTGTCTATGTATATTTTCTTATTAAGTTATTACCGTCAATTATGAGTAGAGGGTATAGGGTATATCTATGTATATACTGATTACATTTTTTTTTCTCTTAGCCCTCGTGGAGGTTATATAAAATATATATCCTCTCAAATTAGATTTGAATTAAAAGTCCAATCCACAATGACAAGGTTCAGCCTTCTATAAGTTTATATACTACGTAACTTTTTTGTAAGTTACAGGTATAGAAAGGCTTGTATAATCTCCATAATTATTTATAACAGTAAATATTTAATTATAACTCTACACACACTTTTTTTTTATTCAGAGGAAATAACCTTTGACACTTACCGTCCACGTCCACGACCATATGGTGATAGGTGCTACACTGCTATAGGGAGATTGCTATATACATAGTATAGCTATACCCTCGGATAGGCTATATAGCAATGTCAAATTACGTATGACTGCTATATCCTTTACTTCTTTTTTGGGTGATGTAATACGTGGCAGTGTACTTGGGCCCATGATTTATTTAGCACTACTTTAAGAACTTTAAGAAGCCTGTCTGCCTATATGTACATATAGTATCGGGAATTTAGTGTGCATATATATGTATATACCTATGTTATCTATGTATCTATGTATGTATAGCACTATACTTTTCCCGTTATGCACGTGGCCATAGACAAAGAGAGGTCTTCCAAGACACAAAAGTATAATTCAATTATTTGTAGGTACATTAACATGTACACAAATAGTAAATAGTAAATCGAAAGTTTTTTTTTGTTTTGTTTTTTTTTTCACAGGTGCCTAGGTGGTATAGTGGTGGATGCTGCTGCTGCTATGAATAGGGTCCTAATGCTGTATTAAGGAGCAAAAATGCTTATTTAAGATCACAAATTAATGGTAGTTATAGTAAATCTCCTATTTGCAGCTTTACTTATTGAATAGGAGCAAACTGTATGGCATATTTGAATGTTTTGTAAAGTTCAAATTATTATGAGTACATATTTTGCAAAACGTTCGATTTGCATCTTTTTGAAAAGGCGTGAAATGTCATATTTGCATCTTTTTGAAAAGGGGCGAAATGTCATATTTGTTTGCTTTTGAAAAGGTGTTAAATGTCATATTTGCATGTTTTTGAAAAGGTGTTAAATGCTATATTTGCATGTTTTCGAAAAGGCGCCAATTGTCATATTTGCATGTTTTCGAAAAGGCTTCAATTGTCATTTTTGCATCTTTTTAAAAAGATGCTAAATGTCATATTTGCATGTTTTTGAAAAGGTGCTAAATACCATATTTGCATGTTTTCGAAAAGGCTCCAATTGTCATTTTTACATCTTTTTGGAAAGGCGCTAAATGTCATATTTGCACGTTTTCAAAACGATTCAGAATGTATTATTTAAGTGTTTTGAAATACGCAAAATGTCAAAATTGCATGTTTTTCAAACGATGCAAAATGACATATTTGCACGTTTTTTACAAGATTCTTTTAAAAACAATCTAAATTCGTTATTTCTTACATTGCTTCTTACATGCTAAAATACAGTGTGGTGCCTTCATTCATGCGCGAGCGAGGCAAGAACAATTTTAATTTACAAAGCTGGAGATACAAACGAGTCAAAAAATCAGCGGTCAATTACAGTTGCCTTAGTAGTCAGACGCATTATTGAAAAAGTAGTGGACAAAGAATTGCGGGATTTTGTAAGCTTTTACAACTTTTAAAACTAGCTAATGAAACAAAGTTGTTATATGTATAGCCGTTTTAATTTGAAAAACAGTCTTTTTTACAACTTTGCTTCTTAGTCCACTGTAGTCCAGTCGTTGTCGTGCCTCATCTTGTATTATTTCCCATCGTTAATCCTAATCGCATTGGAGTACTACAGTAGTGTGGCAGTGTGACTTAAGGTTATTACTTACGTGGATGGATATTTAAAAAAAATGATAATAGATGATAATTACCAGGGCTTTCATGGGAAAGTTTGCCACTATCTACATACATGCTATAAAGTGCCTCTGCGTATGCTTATATAATAGAGACTGTAAAAGCATCCATGCATACCTTTTTATAGATATTATTATATCATCACGCTAATATTGACTGTTGACAATTCAGACAGCTATTGAGTGAGAATTCAGGGGCTGTACATAATTCATGAAGTAAATTAGAATTGTAAAAATGACTATCTTAAAAGGTACAAAACGTCCTATTGACACATTTTTGACAAGATCCAAAATGTTGCATTTGCATGCTTTTCAAATGGGGCAATATGTCTTGTTAACATTCTTTTGAAAAGGTGCAAACTGTCCTACTTACGTGTATTTGAAAAGGTGCAAAGTGTCCTATTTACATGTTTTTGAAACGGTGCAAACTGTCCTATTTACGTGTATTTGAAAAAGTGTAAACTGTCCTGTCTACATGTTTTCGAAAAAATGCAAAATGTTCCATTAACACGTTTTTAAAAAGGTGCGAAATGTCCTATTTACATGTATTCGAAAAGGTGCAAACTGTCCCATTTACGTGTATTTGAAAAAGTGCAAAATGTCCTATTTACATGTGTTTGGAAAAGTGCAAACTGTCCTATTTACATGTTTTCGAAAAGGTGCAAAATGTCCTATTCACATGTTTTTGAAAAGGTGCAAAATGTCCTATTTACACGTTATGAAAAGGTGCAAAATGTCCTGTCCACATGTTTTCGAAAAGTTGCAAACTGGGCCATTAACACGTTTTTGAAAAGGTGCAAAATGTCCTATTTACATGTTTTCAAAAAGTTGCAAAATGGACCATATTACCACGTTATCGAAAGACGAAAGTTGGCCCAATCATAAATTTTCGAAAATGTGCAAAACGTCCCACTAACATGCTTTTGAGGTGCAAAATGTCATATTACCACGTTTTTGAAAATGTCCTATTCTCACATTTAGTATCCTCCAAAGCTCCTTTGCATCCATAATTTATGTCTAGCCCCCCAAAAACGGTCGTTCCTGTCTTCAGTTTGCCTAATACACGTTGGCGATATATGTACATACATAGCCTGGGAAATTTGGCTTTCATGAGCTAACAACGGTAATGTCTATATTATTAAGAGTGGGGCGCTAATTGTTATGACGCCAACTACATATGAGCTACATCCCTACTAGGGCTGGGCTGCTATGGGTGCCTGGTTTGGACGAACATTTTAAAATAAATTATAATATTAAATAAGACCATGACTATACATCTGCATCATTACAGCCCGTTTATTTTCCATCTTGCTTATTTATTTTTATGATTGATCTATGCACTTTTCCCCACGTAGACCCTGCCAATTAAGATATTTGTCATTTTAAAATATTTGCTCATATATTCAAATCCTGTCCTATCCTATCTACTGTTCTCCATCCATCTACAAATCAATCAGGGATCTCTGAATTATGAGGCTCTTTGCGAGATCTGCTCTGAACTAGTATTGTCAATCCTCTATAATAATCGTATTGTTGACTACTTGGCTACTTGGCATGGCGTACTTGCCTTGTCACTCTTTTGAGCACCGTCAATAGTGCAGTGGCCAACAAATCGTAATGGTAATGGTCAGTCGATCGTCACAAGTGAAAATAATTGAGCACAAGTTAATGTCACAATTAATTCCAAAACCAATGCCTTAGTCGAAAAAAAAAACAAAAATAAAACCCCACGGGAGGCCTACGAAAATTAATCATGAGCTACGACGGTCTTTATAGCTATACATCGTCGGTCAAGATGCAAAATGAATTTTAGTCAAATCCCGCTACTTGCAAAATGGTCCACATTCATACCGCAAATTCTATTAAAAAAGCGTTCAAACATCGTTTTGCCCCTTTCAAGACTGTTTAAACCCCGGGTTTGCCTATATTTGTAAACGAATTTTTCCAATTTTTGTGCCAACGTAATTGGTGCAAGGCCCCTAAAATGCATAGATGTTACACTTTTAAATTCAGAGTCATTAATAAAGTCATTACTCTGAATGGCTGTAGGATTATTGGCATTCTTTTTTTTTGGGACGCTAATAGAATTGGATTGAGATTATAACAATAGGTGAATTATTACGTAATTGAATGCTTATACTGTAGCTATAATTCATACCCTTCCTTATAGCTTATAGCCCTATAATTATATGTACCTATGCCTTCCTTATATCCCCTACTATAAGCTATAAGCGTTACTCTTATTGCCCTGTCTACCTGACTGAAAGGCGCATATTTTAACAGACGTACAGAAAAAAGTTGACCCTATGTATATTCATAACTCATGGTCTGGGCTGCATAGCTTAAATTACATTTTTCCTTTTTGTCTATATAGCTATAATATAACACTTTAGGTTTTAGTTTGTAGCAGTTCAAACTCGATCATAGTACGACTCTGAATCGAATGCTTCTAACAAAATCTAAAAAACGTGAAAAAACTAAAATTTCCACTTTTCTAGAAGCGCAAAATTGGCTAACAACGCATTAAAACAATGCAATGGGGAAAACTAACGGGCCTTATCAAAACTGTTACACAAGTTATTTTTACAAAAAAGTATAAAGGTTAAAAAAAATGCAAAAGACGTTATTTCCATATACAGCAAAGCCAATACAGAATGCGTACAGCCTTTTTCTACTACGCGGTAGTAACAAAAGTTATTTTATGCAATCAAGTGCTATATGTTGCGTTATGCAATGCTATAGCTATGGTGTCATTCAATGCTACAGCTCTGATGCATATACAAATTACTACGTATTTATTACTACGAGACGGCAATTGCTTCTGAAAGACGCTAAAAGCTTATTGTTTGAACCAAGTGTAGTGTTATCCTTACTACGAAGTATCTACTAGAAGCGTGTAGGTTGACTTGCCATAGGAAATTCCGTTAATTACATTCCTTCGTTTGTTGGTTCGTTCGTTCGTTCGTTCTTTGGAGAGTATACTGCAATAATTTTTGAGTGGTTGTGTGGTTGATGGTCAATCCACACTATCCCATCAGTATTCCTATTATCACCATTTTCACCAAAGGTCACTACTTCTGCTTATTTTTTTTTATTGTCCACTACAGTACAACTATAGTATAGGTAGGTAGGTAGGTAGGTCTCTGTAACACTAGTATTCATAGATTTGTAATAAGTACCTCCCTATTTATTGAGCATTGTAAATTGTGAGACATGACAGAAGAAGGCAAGTATTTATATTTATTTTTTCCCGATTGATTCATGCGTCCTTATTCTATAAAATATAAAATTAATACTATATATATAGTATATAGTATATCCCATATATATACCTATACCCAATACAAGTTACCGACCGACCGAGCAACCGATTCTCTGCTATTTTGTTTTCTATCCATTCGGCAATCTCTCTCTAGTATATTGATCTGTATCCTGTTCACATAGTAAAAATGATATCTTCAAGGTCGTTCGTACTGTAGTATTAGTATGCAGAGGAAATATTATATTTATTAATAGTTTAAAAAGCTATGTGTCTTTTTACAGGTGCATTCCATCCTATGTAATTGGTAGCATTCTAGAAGCCTTTTAATTCTGTAGGATTTCCATAGGGATGATTGATGGGTGTTAGAAGTAGTGCATTTAAAGTGCCTAAAAAATTAATTATTCTTTCTTTTTTTTTTAATTTCATTGATTTCTGCCCTCTAGACCATTTTTTTGTACTCCAGTACATTCCGTCCGTCCGGGTGTGGAAAAAAATATACATTCTTTGTTGTTGTTGGAAACAATGTGTGGTAATTAGGATATAGCAAATACGCATGCTATGATGTACCACCCAAGAATATTTGTGATTCATTGAGTATAAATGCTGGTGTGCTACGTCATGAGGTAAAATGATGCAACAATGTAAGTACAAAGCTACTGAATTACATTATAAAGCCTAGCCAAGTGCAACGTTATTGAAGGAAAACGTATCTTACATTGAATTTAAGATCATAGGCAAAATGACCAAAATGAAATTTGACAATCTGGGAACATTTTCGCAATTTTTATACGTATTTTGTTACTTGCACTACTTTGCTATTTATTAACATTTGAACATGTATTTAGTACGAAACTCTTGTAATTATTGAAGCAACCAGTATTTTGTTCTCATTTATGTACCATTTGTCTTGTATAAATCACAATTAAATTTTAGTTGTGCTTTTTATTTTGAAACAAAATTCCAGATTGCAGAGCTAAATTATTATACTGTGTTTTAGGTAGTAAATTCCAATTGCTTGTGTTTCACAAACAACTTGCGTGCAGTTAATTCGGTTCACAGTTAAGACTTTCAAAGAAAAGCCAATCCAAAGCAATTAAT
>JAQFZC010003820.1:0-17668 GCA_034695205.1 Dicyrtoma fusca | reverse complement strand
CCCCCTCCGCATCCCCTTCCCCGCCCCCGCTCCCCCCGTCCCTCCCCCCTTCACCCCAACAAATGACTCATCAGTCCTCTTTGGTACTTTATGACAATCTCTCCTTTCAGATCTAAATATTTAATCGTATTTCCTTACGCAGTTATACACTGTACACATTACTTACTGTGTATAAATATCTGAATTCGTAAGTATAATGTGTAGGTAGGTACATACATATTTCCACTTCCCAACTGTACAACACTTAATGTCAGCTGGCAAGTAAACGAAAGCGATAGAGGTAGATTATATACTTTCTATGAAGAATAATCATAAACAATAATTATTGTCAATCAAATCATGGGGAAACGGACGAGCCAGTACATTATGTAAGATACGGATAAACTTCTTTAAAAATCCAAACGCACACCCGCATTTTCTGATAACATTGAGATATAAACGATAATAATCCTGCACACTACTACGCATAACTATATCTATGTACTTTACATAGGTAGATAGTACACTATATAGTTATGAGAAATTGAAATTACAAGTATAATTTTAAATACATACTAAAACTGCACTAAAGCTTACCTTATACTACCACTACACAACACACTGAACGCTGCATGTGAACGCGAAGTGACATATTATGTTAAGTTAAACATAATTTTTAAACCTAAAATTACCTACCTATATACATACAAAATATATATACACAAATTATATTTCCTAAAATATTAATTACTTATCGTTTCCACTGTAATCACCTCATCAACCTTAATGTAATGCAATCAATGTATAATATTGAGAGAATATTATATTTATAAACTGTATAGTTCGCTAATCTGTTACTACATTCATTCATCAAGTATTGAAGCAGTAATAAATAAAACAAATCTACTTATTACATACGAACATAGCCTGTTACATAATCACATGTGCTCCAGTTTGATTTATCTGTCATTACTGATTACACAATTGCATAATTATAATTAATAATTATTATGCATGCATATATTATCTATGGGTAAAAAAGTATGTATCTATATATGAATCATTCATATTCATTCCTCAGAAATGTTATTGTGGGAAAAGTTGGGATTCCGGAGAGGTGGTTTATTTGTTCAGACGTAGAGTTCAGGGTTCAATTTTCTGTAAATAATTAGGTACGTATGCTACATAGGTATGGACTCTCATTTAGAAGTGTACTGTACAAAGCTGGAAGATTGTATGGTAATCTCATCATAAAGACCGACCAGATGAGATGGATGATACGGCAGTCGGTATTTTTTACTGAGTCGTATAATTTTGACTCGTGCTTATTTATGCATTCACAATTTACTGAATGACAATCATTACCGGGAATTAGTTGTGTAGTTAGTGTGGACAATTTGAGCGACATAAGCATGGCATTCATGGTAACGACTTTTAGCACTGCACGTGTACGCTCCTGCAATGCCAGTCACACAAACAACTCCGGTAACCTTATGACAAGTAGACTGACGATCTTATGGAGAACCAGCACCTGTACAATTAAGCACAAAAATATAATATAATGAATTCAGCACACTCTTACAAATTTCCACTCTCTCGTACATACTAAAGTACTTACCTAGGTACATATTATTAAATTATTTATTTTTGCACCCCCACAGTACGCGAGGATACATCATTCAAGATGAGGTTGACTATGTAAATATAATAAACAGATTTCCGATTTTTATTTTCATAGTTTGCACTCTCGTGTCATCGTCATCGTTAATTTCTAATTAAAATCTCTTGAAATTTACATAATATAAATCTCCTTCCTTTTCCCTTTTTCCTTACCGCCTAGCCTGCATAAATATAATAAATTACATTTCATCCTAAAACATTAACATAAAAAATAAGTTACCAAAGTACGTATATGTACTTATGTATAATCACAATGGATTCTCGCTAGGTCTTCTACTTAATCAACCTCGTACTCGTATAAATGGCAAGATTGCCTATTGCCGATTGTAAACTGACACATAGTGAATCTTCTTCTCTTAGACTCCTGCCTGAAGCTCATGGGATTTTTGAAGGGAATACTAATACCTACTAATAGTTATACAATTAGGGATGATTTTTTTTGAAATTTGTAAATGATCCAGTATTATCCGCTTAGAAACAGTTTAAATGCTAATTTATGTCATTTACTTAACTCAAAAGTACTACCAATGTCTGCAATCTGCATGTGCATTTTGATCCAGGAACAAATGATACTTTATTCAACAGCAGATTAAATAGAAAATTTTTGACTCATGCATAAATTCAATATTTTTTTGTATGCATATGATTATAAAAATACTGTTACAATATTCTCGAGAAGTAGCACTTTATAGTTATTTTTCAGGCTGATGCACACGTAGTAGACCAGACATAGCAGACTTATGGGTGCTATAATATGTCACTTAATTGTGTCATATTATTGTCCCTCTCTTTTTTGGCATGTGGTTATATAATCCTTCACCTTGCAAAGACAGTTTGGACGATTCCTGTACAACTCATAGCTAATACCACTCCGGAAATGAATGCATAATTAGAAAGGATTTCATTTTGAATACAATTTGCGTACAATTAAAAATCTGAAGCGAAAATGACTTGAGCAGGTCAAACCAAAAATGATAAGACTTGTGAAAAATATGGGATGGCACATGTACAGGTGTATACTTTATGTTTTACTTTACACTTTACAGATGATGGATGATCCGATAGTTCTAAAATTCTAACCATTATTGTTCGTATTGCTACTTACTTTGATGATAATAGGAATGGCAAACGAAGTATTGCACACTGCACTTAAAAATATTGGATTTACAAATCTAAGTACATTCAAATACAGATTTAAATAGCGAAGCATATAATCTCATACTCTTGTCTGTATTTAAGTACAATGTGTGTGTGGTTCCTTCGTCAATATTGCATATTATTATTTCTAAGTTAAATAAATGAATCAGCGAGGAATAATATTATATCGTTTTTTTTCTCATGCATAATTAGATGTACTGAGATTTATTCAATGGTAAAAAAATGTTCTAAGCGTAACTTAGCGCATACTGGATAACATGTAGTTGTAAAAGAATCGTTGCTGACCTGAAACCAGTGCCATCAGAGTCCGAGATTCATAGCATAGCATACAGGAATAAGATATGGAATGGAATTTATAATCGTATCCTACTACAATAAAATGTCTGTATAAGGTTCCTTCACAGTCCATCGGCAAGTCAATCGTAAAAACTATTTACGTAAATCTTTATCATTAAGACGAGCACAAGTTGGAGTTTGACTTGAGGATGTAGCTCACGTGGGAGTATACAGTTACACACATTTATACTTAATTAGACGTTACAGACACACACACACACACACACACACACACACACACATTTAAGCGGCATCCCATATCATGTCTTCAATCTATGCACACGGACCGCCATTTATTACCGCACCATGTGAAGTGAAGTGAACATGAACTTGAAATTTGCTTTGGAGTAATTATCATAATTATAATTAGAGAATTTATGAGTTGAATTGAATGCTAATTAAAATGACAAAGAAATATTACAATGCTACCACGCTGCCATTGAAAATTTGAAATTTCTGACATTATAAATATAGCTTTTTCTACAGTACTGTATGCCTACGATGAACGAGGCATTTACAATTACATACAACAGGCGTCAGGTTCATTCTACAACTAGAACTTACATCTAGGTACCTAAATATGTATATGTACACATACTAAGCACTGTTTATTACTAGGCTATACAGATAATGCCATATATTTCAGATCTCATTACCTAGAAGAGCAACTACTTATATAGCTACATATATGTAAAATATCCGCAATCTAATTGCATTGTATCATGGATGAGAAACTATACCAAGTATGAGATATGAAATGATCGTGTCAACCTGCTATGCTCAAGCGAGAAAGATATTTATAAATTCAATTCAGAGCGGCTTACACTTTACAACTTTCAATGTCAACAATAGGAAAAGGAAGAATGCCTTAACTAAAAATTCATTACCCACATACCTGCTACATACTTACAATGCGCAATGTAAGTAAAAAGTAGATAAAAGCAGTAAAGGAAGAAATAAAAAGAAAAAAAAACAAACAACGGATGTCTAGCATAAATTCGAGCTAAATTAGCAGTGCAGTGTATTAGATAATTAATTTATTATATCCTTGGAGAAAAAGCAATCGTTATTTACTCAGCTGCTTACTAGTTAGATTTGTTTTTGTAAAGCTATTTTAACGAAGGCGCACAAGCTGCTGGTCTCGCACATTTCTGGCGTACAATAGAAAGTAGAAGTACATCTGTATAGTGATTGCTAGCAGTAGCGATAGACCGATAGGCGATATGCTTGGCATTCGAAATTAAAATTGGAATAATAATTAAAAGTTTTACAGAAGACAAAACAAAAACAAAGTAAACAAAAGAGTAGGCATGCAAAGTGTCGATCTGAGTAGGTACGTAAGTACCTTATGTAGGTAAGTATCTATAAATGCCTGCAAAAAAACACTTAAATCTCCATTCCATGTGCTTGAAGAGAAAGCCAGCGGATTCGTTCGACTTTGAAGAAAGAAGGAAGAGGGTCCAAATTCCAATTCCAAAATCCAAATCCGACTAACAACATTTTATCATCTCGACGAGACTTTCTTACATTATCTTTCCACGTACCATTTATGTACAATTACGCAACTATAGACTAGAACCCTCATCTCATCTCTCTGTCTCTCTTACCTTACAAATTACAAATACCTCCTGGCATCCTCACTAACACTATCATTCGTCTCTATTCTATTCTACTATTCAACTATTCTATGATTCTATGAAGAATCTTTTATTCTATATTGTAGTGTCTACAGGATTATGTAGTAGATATGTACGTATACCCTGGAATTCTCCCTCTCTCTCTCTCTCTTGATTGCAAGCAAAAGCAAAAAAGCCAACTGCTTTTAATAATATTATAATACGCAAAGCACACTACTACAACTACAAAACTACAAAACTATAAAACAAGAGCAAAAGCAGGACTTTTAGGTTTAGGAAGGACTTATTACTATTACTATAATTACTATTACTTTATATACTTTTACTATTTTACTTACTTGATCCAAGTTAGAGAGCAATGGAAAAAAGAGAGAGAAAAAAGCTATTGCTTGGCATTGAGAAATAGTGGGAAATATTGGATGGAAATCAGCTGTTTCAAATTCTTCCACAATACAATTAATTTTAATAATATTATATTTCATCTTTCATGTTTTGAAGACAAAAACAAAAAATATAGACACAAATTACAATAAAATACTACTCTGCTACAAAATAGTAGTTCAAGTCTTCAAGTAACAATAAAAATAAATAATTGCTGTACAGATACATGCTGGATTCTCGTACTCGCATTGTAAAGCGTAACGCGTGTGTTCTTTTTACACACACAAAAAAAAACCACATTAGTAATAAGTATACACAATACACTTTACCTAAGTACATACTTACAGCATACTTTTGCTCTGAATTGTAAATGTATAATTCATAATTCACAAGACTGTTACTGTTAACCATAATCTTACAAAATTACAAATTACAGTCGTAATTATCGTACTTGAATTGCACTGCATTTCCAAGTAAAAATACTAAAATTTAAGTAAAATAACAAAGCGTGTGCGTGCAATTGCATTTATATCATACTGCTGGTCAACTGCAGAATTTGAAATTCTTCTTATTACAAATGTAATTGACTCGGTTTTTATAGTTTTTAAACTTTATAAATAATACAAAGTGCAAATACATACAAGAGAGTGTTCAACATAAGTAATTTGAAATTTCATTTCCCATACATGTGTAAATGTACATCTTGTCGCTGGTAGAAGTGTAAAAGACTAGGTAGTGGTAGTATTACCTAGTAGTTAGTAGTATAGTAGTACTAATTTCATTATTCGATATATTTGATTGTTATTTTAATTTTTCGAATTGAAAATAGCAGTTAAAGTTAATTAATAGGCAGGGTTTCCGTATAATTGTTGGTGATGGTGAATAGTGTGAATAGTGTGCGGACTTCAGTTTTTGAAATTGGTGAAGAAATTATGGATATGGAAATGGAATTGTCCACGTCGGATTTTGTAGATACGTATCGATATGTGGTTGCAAATATTTATGAGTTAGATGCAGAATTTTTGGTGCAAATGAAATTATTAAGAAAAATCCTATCGTGTTCAGTGTGCTCGAATTTAGTTTGTCAGCCCTGTTCCGTGGAGGGCTGTGATCATTTTACGTGCAAAAGTAAGTTTGGAGTTTTGAAGACTGTGTCATATTGCCAGTTTTGTTTTTAATTTTACCGTCATTTTTCTAATGAAACGCTAAGGATAGTTAATTATTATAGTTAAATTGAGCATTTTGTTTCTTGTTGTTTTTAGATTGTCTGGGGACGGAGAAGCAAGCGATTTACTGGGATACGTGTGACAATATAAATTGTCATGACTGGTCTAAGCATGAGTTGGACGAGTTACTACTATGTTACGTGACAATGTTTAAAGATCTATGTAAATTTATTTGTACTACGAATGTGATTCGAAATCATGTTCAAGGAGATCCTTCAAGTCCACTCTGGGAGATCGTCAAAGAAGGTGCACTTGCGGATCTGAGTCAGTTTGATACTCTCGATGAGAATGAGAATGACAATCCAGAATTCCTCCTTGAACATTTAAACGATGAGAATATAGGGAGAGCATTGGAAGTGGAACAGCCGTCGTATACAGAACACTTGATGAACGTAAGCTGCGATATTTGACTGATCATAATGGTGATGCTTAAAAATATTAACGTTACAATTTTGGAAATAATTCGTATTCTTAATTTAGGGAGTACAGATAAAAGTGGAAGAACCAGACCCTCCAAGTGACTCGTCCAACCACGCTACCTCATGGATGTCCAAAGATCCAAATGCCTCACCCGTTATTATTAATTTGACTTCCTTGAACTCACGTATGTTAAGCCCCATTTTAGCAAAAGGTTTAAGTTGCAATATTTAAAAAAATTCATTTCTGAAGCGGTAAGTAACAAAATAAAAAGGAGTACTTTCTGATTGTTAAACAGTAGATGCTCACGCCGCAGCGGAACCGATGATCCAAACTCAAAATCAGATCATTCAAAAATGGGCAGAAAATCACCAAAGCAATAATAGCCACTCGGTGGATCCCCTTGGTCCGAACTCGGGGAGTAGCAATACAAATAGTAATGAATCTTCATCAGGAGGAACGATAGGACAAACTTTTTCATCCTCTATTGTTGGTAGCGTCGTCCGAACCGATGAGTCTGTTGTTCCGGCCAAAAAACTTAAAGTTTGTCCCTACTACTTTTGTTAAGATATTTCAAACTTTCGTCTTGCGGGATTTTCCATTTTTTAAAATAACAACTATTCTGGAAGGCTATCTAACCCTTTACTAATAGTAAGACTTGTATAAGTCATTTTTGTACCGAGTTAAATTGGAATTTTATACATTTCTGAAATGTAAGGGGAAAAATCACATTCAATCTCACATCAAACTGGGTACGATAAAACAATTTTTTTGAGGAGAGTGGAATCCTCTTATCAACCTGCTATTTCCTATTTTGTACCCGAAGGAGTCTTTACTTTATAGTTGTATTAAATGCGAATTTTTAAAACTGTAGCTATTACTAAATCGTCAAAACCAAACTTGTACGTGATTTCAATTTGGTATTATGGAGTATTCAAGTAATATTCGTGGATTCCCTCAGATCGACGTTAATTATTTTATTGGAACAATCTGTTGGTGTGAATGTGAAATGGTAAAATGCAACTAGGTACATACCTACCTACTTACTAACAATATAATTCCTTGCTTCCAATTCCCTTCGATTTGCAATTAATTTCCAAATGAGATGTAAGTTTTGTGTAATAAGGAAACCGCAATTGTTATATTTGATGCATGAGATTGTACTAAACGTAAAAAAAAACTTTAAATTTCCGTACAAGGTCCGATTACCTAAACCCAAGACTCAGCCAAAAATTCGTCGAGGATGTCGATGTGGAAATGCTGCCGCAGTTCCAGGTTATTATTAGTACTTTAATACTGCATCCTCGATTTACAGATATTAAGAGAAGATTTTAAATTTAATCTTTTCGATATGCAATTTCGAATAAAGGGAAATTAACATGTTGTGGTCAACGATGTCCGTGTTACGTGGAGGCAAAGGCGTGTTTCGATTGTCGCTGTAAAGGATGCCGGAATCCGCATTTACCAGGCGGAAAAAAACTTTTACAAGGAATCAATGCTGTGATTGATACAAAAACTAATACAACCGTTCAATTGCCTACATCCGCAATGACGCCCATGGTTGCTTCTTCTGGAGAGACAGTCTACGGTAATCCATCCATCATGAAGCCTACTTACTTACGTAACATTGAATAAAATTGTTCTAATTTTTATATCCACTATATTGTTAATTACATTGGGTAGTTTAATTTTGCATGGAATTGTTGGAAACGAATTGACAGGAGGAATCTCTCAAGGATCCAGTTTTACGCAAGTTTACCCTGTAGGGACAGTAGCAAATTTTGGAGGATTTTCCATACCTCTGCCAATACTTTCAGTTTCTCAACATTCTCAGCAGCAGGATCCTCTGGCTCTATCAACGGGACTAAAAACTTCACAAACGTTTACTATGGATTATTGAAGCAAATTTGGAAGACAAATATTCAGCATGAACAACTTAAAAATTCGAAGCAGAGATGCAAGACTGAACAGTATTAACTGAGGACTAAAGCTAAATAGTAATTAATCAAGATAAGTCCCTACATTTTTGTGTGGAAATACATGCATTCTAACGATTTAAATGTGTTAATGTGTAAGTGAATCTAGCACTACGCCATGTTTCGTGTAATTGTGCACAATAACTAGTGATATCCTGCCATATCCATCTTTATTTTTTCGTTTTTTCTACATACATTTAACGCTGATAATCTTCCAATTATTCAGTTCATTATGGTGCTTTAAATTTTAAGTAATTCTGTAAGAAACCACATTAGTTAAATAAGGTATTTCCACGGTATGTGGGAATGTTGCATTTAATTTGCTCCATTTAGTTTTGTAAGCGTAAACGTGCCAGCGATTTTAATTATGAACTGCATGGAAACTTACGACGTATACATATTATTAGTACACATAATGCAAATACCGAATTATGAAATGCACGATAAGACGGTGTGCAACAGTATTTTTCAGTTTCTGTTTTTATGACAATTTCCCTACGCTCTATGCGGTGCACAATTACAGGAAACTAAGTGTAATGTGTGGCGAGTGAAACAAAGCGAGTATTACATGCATACATACAATGATTACAAAACAATCTATATTTTTTTACAAACACTCTTTTTATTATGAATGTCACAAATGTTTTTATGATGGTATGATTTGTATTTGAACGCAATCTACCTTACACAACGACATCACATATTATATAAATCTTGTCAAATTGTGTTTGATCTTTTAATCATGTTGTTTTTCATTAACTTTTTGTTTCTTTTTTTATTTGTACGTAATTTTGTATACTCATTATAAATACAAACCATACAAGTTATTTACGTTGTTTAATAGTGTCGACACGTTTTTATTATCGTATCCTGTACTGTTGTGTATTGTAGTAAAATTGCTTACTGTACGGTTAGTTTAGTAGTAAGTGCAGTTTAGGATTTTTGTATAAATTATAGTTTTTTAGAAAGGTCTAAAGTCTTTTGGGAAACGATGAGCAGCCAAAGTCTCCCAGTTCCAAACAGACATATTCCAACCTAATTTCTTGAATAGGTCAATCATTTTTGAGTCTTGCTCCGCTGTCCATTTGGATGGATCCGACTCTAATTGCTTACCCAAGAATCGAACCGCTCTTCCATAATGACCCCTTGCTATAGCATGTTGAACGGAGAGTTCTAAAACCTGTTTTATTTGCAAAAAAAATTCCAAAAATTGCAATTAGTATCATTTTAATAAAAACTTAAGCGTACTACTTTGCAACATATTGACATTAATTGCAGTCAACCGTATTTTTTCCTTTGGTCAGAAACAAAAATATTACCCTGGAGTCTGTCACTTCCACAAGCTTGTTAACGTCTTGCAGAATTGTGTCCAGTTGCTCAACCAGTGTATTCTTTTGTTCGGGATTCAATTTAGCTAGTTCAGCTAGGGCTAATCCTTTCTTAACATACGCGTCGACGGCAGCACTTTTCTGTTTGTCCATTGCTTGCTTTGTTTTAGTGGCATCAGCTAAATTGGAAGCAGCCGACGGTTTCATACCATTATACAAAAGCAACGCATTCAAATCGATCATTCCAAGGATTTTATCGCTCATAGCAATAACTTCCTCGAGAATTTCCTTTGTCTTGGTTGGTTTCTTCTCATCTTTTGGCTTCTCATCATCGCTAGAACTAGAGCCCGCACCACCGCCATTGCCTGCAGCGGTGTTGTTTGCGCTAGGCAAATTATCTAAATAATTGAGCCTTGTAACATGGACAGGAAGATGAGCGTTGTGCTTCACGATTAGCTCTTCGTAGATTCGCTTCGAGTCTTCTGGAAGTAGTTTGGACATCCAATTTATTGTCATGTCTCTCAGTTGCTCTTCCATTTCTTCCAGTTTGGATTTTTCAGGATCTTTGGTAGGGGCTGTCTTTACTTTGGGAGGTGGTTCAGGGACACATAGTTTGACACGGGTAGACTGTACTTTTTTGCCCAATTCATCTTTGGTTGCAGTGAAAGTTCCTTGAAAGTACAAAGTTGAGCTGCCGGGCAGATTCTTCATACTCCTATATTGTCCCAAAGAAATGTTGCATTCAGGGCGTTACATTAGTTCAGTCAATGTATTTAGTTTAAGAAAGTCACACATCAACAGAATAAACAGATGAAGTAATAAATGAAATATTGAAAGTGAAGGGACTTTCCATACTTTTCACTGATGAATGTCGATATAAAAGCATTCACGCTACATTCCTTCTTGAGAACGCCGCTCATGTTTGACCCTTTCTTAGACGATTTGAAGTCTTGAATATCGTACAAAGATGAATGGACGTCCAGAGTTATGTTGCTCGGAAGTTTCATACTAAGAAGTATAGGGAGGGCTGGTATTTGTGCGTCACCAGTCCAGCTAGAAACTGTACCACTCCCTCCGTTAGTTGCACTCGTTCCTAAAAATTTGTCTAAAGCTTCTCGTTTTTCATGGCGAATCGAGAGACGCAGAATGTACTCTCCCTTCTCTAACTTCGTTGGCCACTATAGATTTAAAATAAGTCATTTTTTTAAAACTTTTATGTTCTCCATACATAATAGTGTCAATCAACACAACATTGAAACTTACGCAAATACCTTTGAAGGATAAGCATCACCACTATTCATATAGCGTTTATTCGAATCGAATATCATCCAGAGCTGAGACTCGTACTCACTTTCGTACAATGTATCACTTAGAAGGGCGCTGCCAACAATTAATCAAATAAATTAAAACCAAGAATAAAGTGCATTGAACGTAAGACTACTACTGAAAAGGACGTCTAAAATTACTAACCAATTAACAGTGACTTCAGTTGCCCGAGACAGCGTAAAATTGTACGTAGAAATAAGTTCGTAAATTCCACGATTGTTTGGAATTACGTCTCTCGTTTCAGGAAGAGCATTAAGTTTTACATCTGATGGCCGAAGCAACATAACCTGATTTTTTAATATTACAGCTGGCAGAATCTCCTCTGTTGCGAAAGAATTATTAATAAGGACTTTACTGTACGCATCCCCAGCGGACATGATTAATTCTTGCTTATTTAAGGTCAAGCTTCTGAACGAAAGGGTGGCATTTAGGGTAGCCGAGTCGAATTCCGCCCACCAACGTGCGATGGTTAATTCTAATATTCGATCTTCCTGCAATTTACCCAAGTAAACAGTTTTTAAATTTTTCGAAAAAAATCATCCTTAATCGATTTTATATTATTATATATCACTAGTCATATTCACAAATACATGCAGTACTTACAGAGACAGCAAAAGAAAGTGTAGTTTCTTCCAACGACTGCAAGCTGACCATTTTGTAGAATTCTTCGGTTGTACAGCTATGACCAGGTTGGATGCAAACTGAATGAATGACAAATCGGGCATTGCTTGCTCCACCAGTTAGTCGTAAATGAAGTGCTGCGGATAAAATTAAAATAATCAGTATAATCTATTGTAATACGTTGCATTATTAATAGCAATCGTAGTACAACAACTGGGTTTGATACTCACACGCCCATGATGAGCCTTTTGGGACTTGCACAAAGTAACGCTGGACGTCGCCAGGAGCGTAGCCGACGTTGAAAAGTTCAACCGTGGGTCGGAAATATGGAGCCGTGACAACGTTTGTAGGGCGAATGACTGTTACATGCACAGCAAACACTGGCCCACTGGACATATTCTGGGTATCGTAAGCTTCCACTCTGTCAGAAATGTAACGTAATAAATTATCCCTTTTAAATACATCGAAGCAAGTCACTTTACTGTGTAAACATAGAGCTATGAATTACCAATTACATACTAAAACCAGGGCACACGTATGATACGAACCAATTGTGTACTAAAGATATACATAAGAGTAACATAAATAACACATATCTCGCTGTTGACGGCACAAAAGGAAATACTACATACCAAAATGATTTGACGTTGGAATGTTTTAAAAATTAGTGTGGTTCCATTATACTTTAATTGAAAAAATTTCCTTCTACACTTTTAAGGATCTGTAAGTCAAAGAGTTTCTTGGCAAAACGAGCTATCGAAGTTCATTTTTTCCAAACAAGATTTTTTCTTTAACGTACTAGTTATATCTTAATAGCTATCTATAGTCCAAACATTAGCTCAGAGTGAAGCATTATTGGAGATCAAAGTTTACTGCAAGTATTTTCCAAAATTCCCTACAAATCCGTTTTTTGACAAAACAAGTTAAATCCACTCAACCGTGCCATGTTAATGGAATTAACCCGTCTTGGTCACAAACAAATTTTTTAAAATAGTTTCAGTGACCTTGGATGTCGGATCTTTTTTTAAAGGCAATCTGTAGTGTAAACTATCGTTTAAAACAAAACGAGTTAAGTAGGTACCAAGGTTTAAAGACATTTTTTTTAAATTCTAATAGAACTGGACTGGATTTCTTCAATTTTTGGCTTAAGACGACGATGTAAATGCAAGTATCTAGCTAAATAAAACAAGTCCATCATTTAAAAAATGGATAAATTGGTGGACTTATGATATATTCCTTTTTTGAGTAACGGACTTAAAGGCCAAATCGTAATTACTCCGACGACTTAGCACGTATAAATGTTGTCAGTATTATTTCAAGTTTGACAAAATGTGGCTTTACACTTGTGACAGCCACAACTGCAATTTTTACATGAAAGTTCATTTCGACGAACTTATTCAATATATTATGTACAGTATTACATATATATCATGTAACATTGATGAGTTTATTTTAAGAGCTGCCTACTTTTTTTCTACATTGGAGAAATTTTACTCTACATACTTCTCTAGTGTGAAAGGGGTTTGTCAATCGTGTTGTAGTCATATACATATAATTTTTTTTAAGGTGATCAAAACATTGAATTTGATTTCAACATAAAAGTGTACCTGGAGTAATGTGCCCCTGGAGAAAGTCCTTCCGGGTCTACTTTGACATTGAAAGACCGTTCTATATTGGCCAAGTCAAAATACTTGGGGACTTGAACCCACGGAACGTTACTCAGCAGACAAAGATTCATTCGGAAATTTATCTTCTTTTCTGGGTCTACACATCCAAATATTGTGATAATTCTGAATTTGTATTGGTCATTTTCCCTCTTACCATGAATTACCTAAAACGAATTCACTTATAGCAATCTTACCTATAGAATCTTCTTTAAAGAAAACAGGATCGATAGAAACTACAAATTCTTTGGCTTTAAGAATGGGGGGATCCCGTATATAGATTCCTTTCATGGGCCAGCCAGGGTTGATTCCTGCACTGGTAACAGAAACATTAAATCGGACGTCACGTTCCGCAGAAGCTGAATACGTTTCGAAAAGTGCAAATGCTTCCTCCAACTATGTATATAAATCAAATTAATAAACCCATTATTAACGGACTGCATAACTTTGATTCACGCGTTTTCGACCCAAATACTTAATAGATGTTGTTTTCAGTTAAGGTTTCTAATTTACGAAATTTTGAGGCGACGTAACATACAAGAATAATAAGAAGAATAAGAAGCAAAACAAGAAATACTCACGCGAACAAGCCCGTGGCCTTGTGCGAAAGGCTCTTTATTGTTAAGAAATAATGCAGTATTTTGTAACGATTTTTTCACACTGTATGGCGACCACCCAAGGTTCTTGTCGATTGCTCCACTAAGCATTAGAGCTACAAGAAGAATAAAATATAATTAAGGTGCGTGACCGATCTAACATCGATGAGATAATTTTCGGAACAGATATTTTCAAACCTACCAACACATCCAGCGACGTGCGGGGCTGCCATGCTAGTTCCATTCATTAGTTGAGCATTTCTAAGTGTAAAGCCAGGAACAGACGTAATTGCACCACCAGGAGCACACACGCTAACGCCTAAATCACCATCCATAGTAGGCCCACGCGAGCTCCAAGTATACGGCATACCTGGTAGCTTCTCTCGAAGGGAGTATTCAGCTTGCATCATGTCGGGTGAAACATATGCTCCTACACCTGTTTCCAAACACAATTAAAATATTAGCTATCTTGACTTAAAAACCCTTTTGATTTTAAAGATATCTTTTTAAATCTTAATTTCTTTTACTGGAATCAATTTTAAAACCTACCTATAATTGTATTTGTTGCGATCCACGGCGGAGTTCCGACGGTGCTCAATGCTGGCCCATGGTTTCCAGCGGAAGCAATCCAAGTGATTCCATATTTATCAACTACTTCCTTCATGAGTTCGCCAACTCGCCTGGTGTGTTGATAATAATAATAATATTAACACTGAAACGTTACTAACAAGCAATAAAATATGGTAATGAAATGTTTACTATTTTACCCGTGAGCACTCCAATGTGCATGTTCGCCGTACGACATATTGATAACATGATATCGATTTGCATTTCTCATTATATGAGCCATAGCACGGACTAAAAAAAGAGACAGGAGTAATAATAATTAATAAAACATTTTACAAGGGAAAAGGGGATGTGTGTGAACTAATAAAAGACAAGATCAACACTACTTAAGTTAGCAATCACAGCGGCCAAATTAAATTTCTCTGATTTAAAAAAAATAGTTTCTACAACTTAATCAGTCAACACAGAACCGTTTGACGGAAGAAATAATTAATGATATGTATAAAACAATTAAAGTTTTGACTGTAGCAGTCATGACAGAAACATTCATGAAAGTTCCATAAAATAATTAAATTCTACCGAGTCATACAAAACTAAGCCAAAGAACAAAAGTACAAATACCTAAAGCAGTTCCAGTCTCCATCGTATTTAACCGTGAATCACCGATGGTAAACGAAGCAATCTGGGCTCCAGGTGCAACTCCATTCAGTTCTGGATTTTCAGGGAAATATCCAGATGCTATAGACGCAACGTGAGTCCCATGACTTCCACATGCACCAACGATCTCAAGCTTATTTCCATTATCCCATATATTTACAGCTACATTCACCTGATCTTGTTTCGATAATATAGAAAAATCCTGAGTTTTTGAATATTCTCCCAGTGTGATTGCTGAACTCAAATCATCAGGGTTTTGGATTAAAACGGCTTTCCAAATTTTGCCATCATTGAAGACTACACAGTCAAATATTGGTCCTGGATCTTTGAATTTTTTGTCAAAGGACGTCAAAATCTATTATAAGAACAACAACCACTACAAAATCAAGAAATATTACAGCGGACTAACAATCAAGGGTATAACACTAGATTTAATGCATACTTCAACTTGAGCCTCCGACTCTTCTTTGTTATATTTATCATCAAGATTGAGGGTGTCTGAAGTTTTATTGTTATTCGTATCACCCGCAAGTCGTCGAGTGGCTGAAGAGAGTGCATTACGATAGTCAGGATCCCAATTTTGTTCTTTCCGAGAAGCTTCCATCCTCTCCTTTACTTTCGCAGGATACAAATCAAATAATGGCTTAGATCCTACATGAAATTCCCCAGATGGACATTCCCACGTTTTTGGAACTTGAATAAGTCGCCCTGTAGCCCCTTTAATCGTTCCTTCCGAAGAAACCGCTACTACCGTGGAAGTATCCACATCTCCAGCTCCACTACAATCATACATCTCAACAACTTTTTTCAAACCCGTAGTCGTTTCCTGTCAAAACCAAAATGAAAACTCTCACAACTGCTCTACACAAAATATAAACAATATACCTGAGCCTTCAACATTCAAGACAATTTAATTTCCTAAAAAAACCAACGCAGACGTACTCTCAGTCCAGGTGCTCCAGGGTCAATGCCCGAATCGAAAATGGCAATAACAACGCCCCGTCCATCATAAGTGGGATTCCTGGCCAAGAAGTTAGCCACCCCGGTCTCCGCCTTGGGACAGAGTGCATTTGAAGGGTAATCCGATGGCTTCACTTGTAATTCCATTTTTGTTCCTTGGTATAAATTCCTACTAAAACTACTACTGACGATGTTCGACGGAGATAAGCTACACTTAAATAACGACGACTCGTACAATTGTAAAAAAAGACGTATTTTCTGTAAAGCACAAATTTTGTAAAATCGTATAGGTACCCTCCACCCGTTAAAATGTATCACCCCACCCCTCCGCAATACCACCAATACCTACAACCTAATTCTATCGATTCTATGACAAATTAACAACAACAATAATTAAATTATTAACAACAACAAACAAACGTACACAGTCAATAATTTTAATATAACAGTCAGTCAATTTCAATTTCAACTAGGTAAATCAACACTCAAGACTACTCTGACTCCAAGTGACACAAGAAGGGATGTATACTGATATTATACTGATTAGCGAAAAATAGCGCTCTGTCTGACTGATGATCTGATCTGTCGGTGAATTTTCAAAACTTTCAATTTTGATTTGACGAATACATATGAACACTGAATTTCGTTGCTATAGTTGACGGATCGATTTCGATACTAATACTAACAATTACAAAAGTGAGACAATAATGTCAATGAGCCTTTTAAATATGAAACAAAAAGTTTTTTAGAGTAATGTAAAAAGTCAAAAGTCCCAAGTTCCAAAGGCAACGCAAACTGACTGAAACGGAGATTTCAAAGTTCAACTTGTTGACGCTGTTAACTGTAAAAGTACAGCTCAGAAGAAGAAGAATGTGTAGTTTTTGTAGGATAATTAAATATGAAGGGAATTAAGAGGGTTTTAGTAATTCTAGGAGATGCTAATTAGGTAATTTTCTGTAAAGACGGGAGAGTGGAGCAGATGCGAATCAGTTTTCAATTCCTCGCCGAAGAGGAATCTTGGTGAGAGAGAGAAGATTCGAAATTTAGAAGAGTCATGGACCTAACATTGAGTAGCGCGCGGAAATTCTTTTTCTATAAAAAGTGAATGGTGGTCAGCCGTCTGCCGTCGGCCGTCGACGGTCGTTATGGGACTTATACA
>JAQFZC010003819.1:0-17671 GCA_034695205.1 Dicyrtoma fusca | reverse complement strand
GCATTATTATTATGAGCGTATTTTTTGTGTTATTATGAGCGTCTGGGAAAACGTTAGCGGATCCTGAGCGCCAGTAGTTATTATTAATGAATCCCCGAGTCTTAGTTTTCTGGGAAATCCTCCGTTTTGTTTTTGTTCTTGTCTTCTGGCCCTTTCCATTGTCATGTCATGCATGAGGATTTAGGAGCGAGATGCGCCAATTTCAAAGATGAAAGACGAGCCGACGAGCGACATCCAAAGCGAGATGACGGACGTCAATGTCTCGACAGAGATGCAAGGAGTTGACGTCACTGCCAATTGAGCTCTTTTCCTTCCTCACAGACTTCAGTCCGAGACCCGAACTCGCAAAGAAAAAGAGGCAGGCGGAGACACGAAGTAATTAATTAAAAATTCATGTCAGTATCTGGAACACCTCTTTTGTGGCCATAAATTGTGTAATCTGCAAAAATTGCAATGCGTGAACGATCCGTCCGTTGCTCTGATGCGTAGGCCGGATATTTAACTCTTCTTTAGCATCCGCATCAATTAGTTTCAAACAAAGGCGACAGCTCACAGAATCACTTCACTGCACAGCACAATGCAATCATTGACAATCAATCATCAGCATCTTCCCATTTATCCATCAACAAAGAAAACATCTTCCTCCAGATCAACTTTATCTTTTCGCGGACCGTCTCTTTAAAGCAAATCTTGACAGTTAACAGCACATGTTTCTGTATGTTATCCGCATTCAGTTTTCTGCAGAAGAGTTAAAAGAATTAATATTCGCCTGCCTCTTTCAAATGTGCAAACGTTCTATTTACGGGTATTTAAAAGCATGTAAAATATTAGACTTAGAAACCCATAAAAGTTGTCAAATGCTATATTTGCGTGTTTTTGAATAGATTCAAAATAAATTATTATTTGCAAGTCCATTACAACGTCCAAAGCGTTCTACTTACATATTTCAAGCAATGCAGATTATTGTATTTAGAAGCTCGTTGAAATATGAAAATTGCATGTTTTAGTGAAGGTAAAAAGGCGTGCTGGTTCCTTTACGTTGGTTCTACCGCCCATGTTTCTCCCTCTTCATTTAAGCTGCACACTATATATATTTACAGGTAATTTATGTAAAGGGTTGTGCGAGTAGCAACGTACGCGTATTCGTATAAAAGTTGTAGGTGTAAGTCTGAAGATAATTTACTTTCTCTGTGCCTGAGCTTGAATTAAATGAAACTGGTGTTCTAAAAATAAAAAAGGTCTATGTGAAGCTGACGCTTGGATGTGAAACTGTGTCATTGCGTGCTTGTTTGATTTGCACCGGTTGATTAATTTAATTGCGAAGGCTGTAGTAGGTCGTAAGGGGACTGAGAGAAGATTTTTAAAGTTGGAGTGCAAAGCGTTTTTGAGCTGAGCACACATGTGTAGGGCCTATTCAAACAAGTTGGAGAACTACAAAGACTAAAACATAAAATAAGCGAGCATGGCGTGTTTGAATTAAAGTTGGGAACTACATTTAAAGTGTAAATTAAAATTGAAATTAAATTTAGAATAGCAGAAAGTGTTCTCTGAATGCGGATAGATGGAAGGAAGGGAAGAGTGAGATGAGTGGAGACAGGACGTTGAGATAATGAGATGTTCAAGTCTAAGTTGGGTCAGTGCGTTGAAGTTGAAGTTGAAAGCGCTGCCATTCAACCGAATCTCGTCTCGTCAAAGGAAAAGGGAAAAGTGTCCGGAGACAAAGAGCAAGTACGCAGAGAAGTGCTTTTGAGCCGAGTTTATGAATACAAGTCGACACACGAGACATTTCCCAGTCAAGCTTTGAATTTGCAGGAAAGCAAAAGAGATTTCTTCGCCTCCTTCGCCCAACACGAGCAGTGCAGCCAAATGGAGTTCCAGTGCCTGCACTGCCTGCCCTCAAAGATCCAGTCGAAGAATAGCCTCCAGAAATCCTTCACTTTTAGTCAACGCCAACTTTAATCTCAAAGCAGAGCCAAAAGCCACCCTTTCTTCCTGCCTTATTATTCCTCGTAGGGACTTTACATACCGTCAGTGAAGAAGCATTCTGGCCGATGTCCAGTCCAAGCTAACAAGCATTCGGACCAAAATCTACCCTCCGGCGTCACCTTTTGTACAATTTCTCAAAGTTGTTTTGCACTTTTGAAAATAGTGTAACTGCTATTTGCGCATTCAATTGCTGGTAAAACTCCTCGTGCATTTTATTAAGAATGCCTAAGAGTCGTATTTGCATTTTTCAAAAACACTAAAACTCCTATCTGTAATTTTTCAAAATAGTAAAACTTGTATTTTCACTTTCTCAAAAATGTGTCAGAGTGGTATTTATTTAGAGTTCTAAGGAAGACGGAAAAAATGTTTGTTGGGACTTGTGTCAAAGCGACATTGATGGGAAGCTGAGATTGCGTTTGACTCCTTTTAAGCAAGACTTGACTTACTCCAGAATGCTTCTGCACCGACGATTTAATATGTAATCTACTCAATTTACAGATAGCTATGGGTAGTGTACATGCATATGTGGAGATTAATACAAAAGTTTTGAGGATTTTGGGGTTTTTGGAATTTGAGAATTTGTGGGTGGATTGTGACTGATGGTGGGGCTGGTAGGCTGAGAGATTCACATATGGAAATGGAGATGCGCCCGAGGGAACAAATCTTTCCTTCTCTTCCCTCTTCCACATCAAAACAATATCTCAGAGCCTCTTTACTTCCCTGCACTTATTCTCATCTCATCCTGTCTCTAGTAGTTGTGGCTACCTTTTGCTCTAAATGCTTCGGGGCACTCACACTCACTCTCACACTCTCAGTCTGGATACTCAATAAAAAAACAAACTGACAGCAATCACCAAATCTGCGTACTCGATAAAATATGGAATTTCAAAGTCTCGTCTCTACTTTGAGCATGGCAAGTCATTTTTGAAGTTTATTTTATAATTCCATGCCCTTTTGTTTTTCCGCCAATTAAAAAATTCCCTACAAAGGAGGGCTTTTCTGGGGCTTACTGAGCTGGTAGGTACTGTGGACTAAAAATGAGAATAGAGGATTTGGTTGTTGAATGAGTGCATGAAGTAGGAAGATGAGGCTTTGTTATATTTTGAGGGTGCGTTGTGATAGGCTGATGGCCGTAATCGGAGATTAAATGGCGAGAGGAGACTTTGCGTCTGCTTTCGACAATCAATACTGCAGTTGACTGGGTCTGTCTGTCGAGCATCTCATTTCCGGTCCTGGCGGACTGGGCTAATTACCTTTTTGTCATTTCGGTCGGTTTGGCTCTATGGCTGCCTGGTTGCTTCACTGGCTGGGGGACGCTCATAAATCACCTTGGTAGTTTTTCCAACGTGCAGTCCCTCCTATGATCTGCACTCGTAAGGTGGCTTTATTTAATCTGAGGTAATTTATGGAAGGACCCTTCGTGGTGAGTTTTAGAATTGTGCAGGACAATTAGTGAATCTCTCTCTCGATCTCCTCAGCCCGCAGATTCAGTTCCACTTCCCACATGCGGTTCATTCCAGCATTGTCAAATTATTCCTTCAGCCTGCATTTCACTTCTCTTCCCATTGTCGTCCACTGTCTCCACCGGAGCCATCAATTATGCACGCAACCCTAATTCCTTATCAATCATGTATCCACGCAATACTTGAGTTTGTATTTTGTGGATGCACTAATTGTGCGAGTGGGTCGAAGTCAAGGAAATTCAACTGACGGAGTATCCGTATTTTCAATCATCCTTAAATGCACTTCTGTCTTCATCAAATAACTCACTCGCCAAAGTAAAATGAAACTAAGAAAAAGTTGACTGGACGCAGTCTCACTTCTTCTGCTCTCCCGCCGTCTTTCTAGCACACGAGGGATCGCTCCTAAGTTACGCCTACAGAATACATACATAGGTTGCCAAGGGGTAGATCGGGGCAGTGTTCGCATGGTTATTTTGCTTTGTTTAGTTGAGAAACTGTGATGACGTAATAAGTGAAGCATCCCTGAAGGCGACAGGCAGTTGTGTCTCTGTCCCATCATCTCCTCTGATCGGATTATTCTCCGAGATTATTACTCATCTTTAGGCTTCATTAAAGGCACTAATGAAAACCGAGAGACACTAGATTCTCTGTCGCTCCACTGTCTCCACCCGAACCCATTCACGTAGGCAGTAGTGCATTTAAATTCCAGGCTTTCTACGAGAAACTAAATATTATCTGCTTAAGTCCCAGCCCTTTTTTGAAGGGAAAGAGAAACCATGGCAACTCGTCCTTTTCAATACTTTGTGCATTCATGTACTTGGCTCGAAGCTGCCACATAATCACATTGTAGATCGTATTACTGACAGTGAGCTCTCGTTGAAATTAAAGCAGGGATGTGGACCCAAAATTGAGATACTCTTCCAAAGTCTAAAAACAAGTATCGATCTACAGATTGTATAAATTATTGTTATTCCATGACTGCAGATCCTCGTGTGTGCAATGATAAGATCTATTTCCTTTTTCCATTACTTATTTACCCATTTTTGCCCTTGGCCTTGCACTCTGGAACGAAAAGTGGAATAATAATAGCAGGTATAGTATCGTTCCCTACTTCCCTCTTAAAAATGAAATAAGGAAATTAATTATTTGCAAGGGTTTAATTTACATACACATCCGTTGACATGGTGAGTGAGTGGGGATTAAATGAGTTCTCTTGAAATTGAAATAGAATTGATGTAGAAACAAAAAGTATGGAAATAGATCCTTCGAAAGGCTTTTATTTTCCTCATTTCCAAGAAGAGGGAATCTCATCTGATTGGATTGCGTTCTGATTTTGCTTCCGATTCTTGGAATTGTAAAATTCCATTTGTAATTTAGAGCTCTGTATGTGTGCTTTGGAAGAAAACAGTGTGCTTTAGTTTGTACCGTAACAACCCGATTAATTACACGAGAACAGGATAATATTACTTGCTTTCCAGTGCCCAGAGATTTTATTTAGGTTGGTATATCACATTTTACATACGAAACAAATAATATTTGCCGCATTTAAAATTAGTCCCTTTCAAAAACGTCTTTCCTACAACCGTCAAATGTTAAAATTAATTTGTGCAGGCGATAAGCCTTTATTACGTTGTAATTTTGTAATCGGGGCTTGAAGCAATACTGTTCCTAGATTAGCCGTAATCTTGTTCTTAATTGTAGAATTTAGAGTTTCTGCTGCTCAGTTTGTTTGGTCGTTGTTGTTGTTTGTATTTTTGTTGTTGGTTGAAAGGGAAAAGTAAGGAAAGGCAGAAAGGAAGTAATTATGTGGACGTGCGTCCAATTCTGAATCCAACGTAGGAAAACGAGATTAAATGAAATCAAATCAAATGCAAACTTGCTTTCCCTTAGGGGACGTTCATAAATGGCGTTTCGACTCTCTTTCCTCAGAGGTGGCAGACACATGTTTAGCCTGTCCATGAACGGAGAACGAAACATAGGCCTTCGTGGATCTTGTAATTTATGAAGGGCCCCCCCTGACCTCACTTTTGCTTTCCCCTTTGAGCTTGTCTCTCCCGGAGTCGGTTGACGGGGGCTCGTGTCTGTTTATTCTGGAAATTAGACTGAAATCATGTGGGAAATTACAAAGTGCGATTACGCTCTGCGATACATGACACGACGCGACCTCCTTTCCATTTTTGCATTAAGTAGCTCAAGTCACAGAGGGGCTACGCATAAATTACCCTCGCAGTGCCAACACTTTTCACTTGAGCTAATCCTCAGTGGAGGACAGTGTTAGCTTTGTTTCTTTGAATAAAGTTTGTCTTTCTCTCGAAAAATGCCAGAATTCCAGGGAAAAGGTTGAAGCTTTAGGAAGTTACTTGTGAATGCCCCCATTAGGCAAACTGACAAAAGTTAAAGTGCCAGCAGGAAGGAAGGAAATGTGTTCAAAGTCTAAACTAAATAAATATTCCAACAAGGAAATAATTGCAAAGTAGAGCAGCGAAGGGAAAGCGACAGATCAGAATTATTTTCAGAGATAAAATGTATGTTTATGGAGAAGCAATATGTCCGAGTTCATTAAAGAAGTGAAATGGGAATTAAAGATGTACCAATAAGTACTTATGCGCCTTCTTTTTGTCCTGTCATATAACGACGCTGTAGAAGCAAAATGACGCATGTAGTATCAACTTTCCTACTTCTTAAACGGCAGGTTGCCTGCTCTAATTTCTAAGCATTTTACTATTTAAATGTGTTTGAAAAGGTGCAGGATGTCGTGTTTTTTAGTCTTTATTTTGAATAAGATGAAAATATTATTTATTTTTTGGCATGGAAACCCGGATATCTTTTGCACTAATTTTGAGGGGTAGTGACACATGTAAAATTAAAATAAATGATGAGACGGAGGTACAAAGGACGAAGTATGTTTTCTTTCTTCCTTTTCTTTACTTTCCACTTGGCGCCTGACGAGCCATCCATTTTGGGATCCTTTTATAAAATATAAATATCCTTTGCAGTTGAGTGTTTTCCCTGTCCTTGTGTTGACTCGTATGTTCGGGTATTTTGAAATGCATTCTTTACTTTTGACTGCTCTAGTTTTGGTTGACAAACACGTGCTGTGCTGCCGTGGAAACAAATTGTTGGTGTTGAGCTGAGAAGGCAGAAAGTTGTTGAATGATTCCTTATTTTGTGTGGCGATAGTAGCTGCGTGTGTACGGATGAGTTCTGCTGGAGCTCTTGGCTTTGCTTTCTTCAAAGCGGCAGACACCCACGTCAACTTTATTATTCTGCGTTTACTGCAGTGAAAAAGTTGAGAAAGAATCCGTCGTATCTGGTGACAATATTAATTACGGCGTTTAGTACTTGTCAAAATTTTATGAGATGTACACAGAGCTTCCGCTCCAGATCCGTCCCTCTTTAATTTCTCACAAAGTCACTTTTTCAAGCTTCCTCCGCACTCCGCTCTTCATCAGCCACTACTTTCCCAACCACAGTCGCTATAGCCCCACTTTTTTAAAAATTACTCTTCAAGGCAGAACATTTTCCCCCAAGTATAGGTACCACTAAAGAAATGCAATCAAAACAATATTTTAAATTATTATTTAAGACCTAGGAATATTTCCAAAACAGACATTTTACTTGCTGTGGAAAATATCACGAAAAATGATTGTTTTAAATTGGAGGATTTTGTGGACATTGGCCCAAATGCATTTGAGTGTTGAAAAGGACGCTTTTTGTTGGCATTATTTTAAATAAAAGGTTAAAAACATGATTAGAAAGAAAGGAACGAGATATCCATTTTTAAAACAAAGGCGTATGCTAGTATATAGTAAAGATATTTATGAAAACTTGTTAAAATAGCCCCCCTCCCTCTCACTATCTCTTTTGATTTATGTTGTGGGAGATTTTTGGTTTCGTGTGAAATATTTAGAGATTCTGCTGTTGCTTCCACTTTGTTTTTGTAGAGATTACTGAGACTAGCTTGGAGTGTACTTCGGGAGGGTGAACGTTGATTGATATATAAATTTTGAAATTTGAGCTTCTTCGTTTTTATCTTTTTTGTTTGGAGCAGTTGTTGGGGCGTCAAGTTTCCGGAGCACTCTTTATTTTTTGCTCACAAGCACTTTTTATCCATAAACCCACGTTAGTCTCTTTCACATATACGTGCACCCAACATCTCTTACGTCAAAGTTTTTGTTTTATTAGTAGTTTCCGCAAACAATTCAGTTTAGAAATATCTCCATATGACGGTACCTGCCTCCACTATCTGGCCCTACGCTTTTATGTGAGTGAAGCTTTTAAAAGCATACAATGGTAGATGTACGTGGGTGCAATATTATTTACAGCATCTTGGTTTCATGGGCACACAAAAATTAACTACAGACAGTATATGCATGGGCATATATGTATGTTCAAAACAATGTAATAAAATATTTCTGCAAAACTGCCTATATTTTCTAAATCTAAAGCGTGGCAAAGGTAGCATTTACACTTTGTTGAACCGTGCAGAAGAGCGTGTCATATGGGAAAGGAGCAAAATGAAAGTAATTGCAGTAAAACTTTTTAAGAAAGTGCATCAAGATTTATGTGGACTTTTTCAAGGGTGCTGAAGGTTGTATTTACGTGGTGGTTTTGGAAGGTAGGGAAGCCCTGTACTGGACATGTTCAGTATACACACCTCCATGCATATAGCTATAACTCTTTCCTGAAGATTACAGATTGTTTTCGGTTTCCATGACGAGTGTCGGTAGATTAGATATGAAAGGGAAAAGCAAAGTAAGAAGTTAAGTAAAGTGGAGGAGATACAGGTAGCTCATATTTCTTTCCTTCCCGCCGGAGAAGCCGTTGCAGTCGGAGGGAGGGCCTCTTCACAAATTACGTTTGCCCTTAAAAAAATGGAAAAAAGTGTTTTCATAACTTCCCTACACCCACTCCGTTGTAGTAAAATATAATTTATGGACGCCCCTTGGAGTATTAAGTGGCAGTCTGTGCACTGTCTGTTTGGGCCGTCTGGAAAATCTGTCTCCTCGGCAGTTCTTGTGTGGCAGTCTCGCTCTAAAATACCCGGGTAGTATTTGTGTAGCTCGTGTAGAGTATATCCGCTTATAGCCCAGCTCGTATCTTGGTGCATGATGGATTATTTGTGGTAAAGTTTTGGTGGGCTCATTCATCATTTTAGGCATTTTCCGTCCCCAATCACCAATCACTATCCTGAGTCAGTGAGTCAGTCCAACTAATTTTTACGCTCGCGTCCTGCACTCGGCTTTGCTGCTTGCCAGTGCTTGCATGGGACATCCATTTGTTACGTGCAGACCCAGAAGCGAGGTGGGTGTCTCGACTGGGCGGTTCGGAATCAGTTTCACGGTCGCATTAAAGCTCTCAATGTTAGGAGCTGCAAGCTCTAATTATACTCCCTTCCTGTCCTTATGCACTCTGCCATGCCACGGATTAAGACGCGTCCATTATAATTACTCCCATTATTGATTCTAGCTTAAAACCAAATCCACAATTTCTCACCTTTTTTTGCATTTTTTACAAGCAGCCATTCCCCAAAATCACTTCCTTTGGTTCTTTGTTTCTAGTGTAGCTGTTGTCGTAGTAGAGCTTTAGAAAACGTCCACAGATATTATTCAGAAAATTTATTTTGAATCAGCCAAATAAAACCCCAGTGTAATGTTTTGGTTGTAGAATTTTTATATTTGAATTTGCATTGAATTTAGGCTGACGCGTGATACGTATATGAATTGGCTAAAGAGCAAAGTGAAAAGTTTATTTTTTTTTTACTTCTAAGAATATGAATTTGAATTTGAAAGGAAAGTTTGAAAGGGACCTCTGCTGGTTTCTTGGACATGGTTTCTGGGCTCAATTCAGTCGCGGAAAAGGCTCTTTAGCTCTGAAGTGGTATTGGAAATAAGTACTTAGTGTAGATAGTCAGGTTTTTATTTCTAGATTTAAATTTTGAATGAAGGGAGTTTCATATATACGTAGGCATATAAGCTCTGTGGAGAAATGCATTCTGTGTAATGGAGCTTTGATGTGACTTTGACTTTGATTTTAAAATATTTTGTAAATAACCCTATAATGGAAATACATACGGAGGGCAGAATATGTAATAATTTGTTATTATATAAAACTGGCATTGAATGTGTTAAAAAGATGTGGGAATTAATGATAAAAATGTAGTGTGTGGTTGGAAATGAAAATATTGGAAATGTTGGCTAGTTAGACTGGTGCGGTGGTGTGAATGGGACTGAAAGTAAAATGTGAGAAAATCATCTGGTGCGGTTTGAATGGAATGAATGGAATGGGAGCGGATGATGCTTGAGAATATTAATGATCCTGTCACACCCAACCATCCTCACAAATTCTCCACTTTATTCCACCAAAACTCTCCGCCATGCACGAAGCTGTCCTTGTGGATGCAGAATAAGAAATCTCTCAGCTTCATCTCTAAAAATTATATAGTGCGTAGCTAAGCTGCAAGGAAGCTACTGCTTGGAATGACGGGTAGTGCGTAGAGCCTTAAGATGCGGCTCTGTATCCACTGTCTACACTTTGTGTGAGGATTGAGATGAGATTCTTTTTATTTTTCCACCATCATAGCGTATCAAATAATAAAATAATCCCTCCTGGACTCGCGTCTGCTACGGTTGGCTCTGCTCTCTGTCCCCTTGGGGGTGTCCACAAATTACCTTTGCAAGGAAGGGCGTTTAGAGCTGTGCACACTTTCCCTTTAAACTGTTGGTAGAGAAATGTCTCATTCTCTACCAGTTTAACCTATTCGCAACTGGCAAGCCTCAAACTTGTTTACTTCGACCGCTTTTATCAGACCGCAATTTAACACTTTTTAAACAGTCAAAACTAGAAATTATAATTTTCCAAAAGGTTCTAAACTAGAAACTAACACTTTCAAAAAAGTCAAAACTCGAAATTAACACTTTCAAAAGAATCGAAACTAGCAACCAACACTTTCAAAAAAGTCAAAACTAGAAATTAACACTTTCAAAAGAGTCGAAACTAGCAACCAACACTTTCAAAAAAGTCAACGCTAGAAATCAGCCCTTTTCAAAAGGTGTAAAACTAGTAATATGGCGGTTTCGAAAAGGTTAACGTAATTTATGGACGTCCCTTTTTCTACTCCTTTCACTCTGCATTGCCTGGGCTGTGGCTCGAGCTGCTGCTTGCCTTGGAGGGAAACTTGTATGTACGTTGCGTATGCATTTGAATGTGAACGGGAATTGGAATTGGAGTTGATGCAGCTTCTTTTACGATTACGTTAGGTTCTTCAATTCCAATTCCGATTCCCAATATCCGCTCTTATTGTACGTATGTGTGTGTGTGTGTGTGTGTCTGGATGCACGGAATTTTTCACATTTCGAATTCATAGCACAAATCACAAACGCAAATAGTATTTTCACAATTTCACAGTTTCACGGTTTCACTTCATATTCAGCTCCGTTTCATCATTTTCAGAGGGAAATTAGTTGTGCAGACTTTGGCTTATTGTGACACCTTATAATCACGTCATATTGCCACATATCTGCAGCTCAGTATTTCTTTTGTCGATTGCATGTAATATAACATTCTGAAATGGGGCGAATCCGTGTATGAGGCAAAACCAAAAACTGTCTTGGAAGAAAATCCGTCGCAGTGTAAAAAAGAAAGAGGAATGTGTTTTTTATGGATTTTTTCTCTGAATCTTGTAGTTTTGACTATTTTTAAATGATGAAATGAACAATGAAAATACTTAAGTACAAATAGTAGCATTTACACAAAAGTTCGGTATACTTATTTATCATTTAAGGACTTCCACTTTGCATTTCGTATTTACAGTTGTTACTTCATTCTCCAGTTTTTATTAGCGGTATAACTTGCGTTGGAAAATTTGCTGTTAAAAGCAACGTATTAGACATCAAAAGTGATTGCGTTGTCATAATCCATATAAAGTTCTGGTATTAATTTGTTAAAGTATTTTATAAATTGTCTATGATCGTTTAAACGAATAAAGACGAAAATTCAAAGAACAGTTACTAATAAAAAAACCATTATTTTATTCTCTCTTTTTCACACTTGGACGGATTTTCTGCAAAGACGACGATGCCCCATAACGCAGCTTTGCTCCATTGTACATAATTATTATTGTTTAATGATTTGTTAGTATAGACGTGTAATTTAAGAAATGTATGTGACACAGATTCTTGTTTAAAACTATAAATAATTCGACCACAGATTGAACCACATAACAGATTACCAACATAAATTACATTTCAAACATAGTTAAAAATATTTCGGACGTAGTATCAGCATTAACGAAGCCATACTTTTATTGGAAGTCTTTAATTAATTTAGTGTTTGGTTTATACATATTATGTAGCGAGGGGTTTTTGCATTCAAAGTTAAGGAAATACTGTTGATAATTATGTGTCAGTCTATGCTGTGTACTACATTTACAACACAGCTGTATGTTAAAAAGATAGCAGTATTTGCACTCGTCTAATCTAATCCTCATGATAATGACAGCAAACTTTGCGACGTGCATGCGGAAATATCAGTCCCAGTAGTTCAATAAGGAAATAAGTGCAATAAATTAAATTGTTAAAATTAATAGGTACTTACTGACTACGATTTTACATTCCTTTTTGTATTTAAATAGGTATGTATAGGAATAAAATCTAACCTAACAAATGTTGTCAAAAACTTACTGATAAATATAATAATTAAAAAATTTGCATTAACAAACAGTTTAATTTTAGTTGGAAATTATTGATCTAGTTTAGTGCGTAGTAGGCATTTTTTATTTGTTACCATTTTCCATTTGTTCCATTTTTGTTTAGGTTGTTTGTTTTGCTTGTGGTTTCATTGACAACTTCAAATTTTGATTCACTCAGATTTCTTAAAAGGACAAAATTATTGGGGATGGAATCTTCGTTAGCAACGGAGCCTATCATCCCACCAATTATCGTGGGTTGATTGTCGTAGTCCCAATCAAAGCTAATGCTCTTCACGTGTAATGGCTCTTGCGAATTTTTGATTTGAGTATTTAATGGACTTGTCACTTGAGTAGGGTCGCTTCCCATTTTCTTAGAATTTTCGATTTCACTTTCATTGGAACTAATGCTGACGGACACGTAGGTGTCGTCCGGGTTAAAATCGATATCTTCGTCAGTGTAGATGGACGATGCTTGCGACTTGGCAAAAGTATTTTTTCCAAGAATTTTGTTGTTTGCTGCAAAGCCTCTTGTGTAGTGTCCAGCAGGTCGAAAGTACTCGCGAATTAATTGGCTGAGAATGTAGAGTAGAATAAGTGCGGCAAAGCCAAGGGCCAGGTAGCCTCCTAGGCGAATAGGGTCCATTCTTCCTACTGCTCCTTCGGTCGTTAAATGTCACAAAAACAGTTTAAAAAGTAAAAGTAACCAAATTCTTACAGTTATGAAAGAAACTATCCACCTGCAACTGTCGGCACATACAACTCAAATTTTTAAGACTGAAATTAAACCGAAACTAAACTACTGTTGATCCAGTGTGCATAAGTGTAACAGCCTGGCCTCGGCAATCGCCTATCTGTGTTTGCATGGAAATGTGTTTGCATGATTTCAAGCTATTTTTACTCTTCCTAGGAAACAACTGAGAGACGCTCAAACAGAACTGAAGGCAGCTTAATTTTATCTTACGTTAGTAGTTGATTTTATAATTTTTTATGCATTTTCATATTCGAGTGACGTTACCGTTTGTAGTAGCTTAGGTTATTTATTTTCTTAGTGAATTGTATATCTTGTTTCTATATGCTATTTCATCCTTGCATAAATAACATACGTTTAGTAAAGTTGATAGGAATATTTATTTGTGCATATGCAATTATTTGCAAATATAAAACTGGATCATTGTAATACGTGTCAGTGGATCTATTTTTCTACGACTTTTGATGGAATCGTGAAATATTTTAAACGTAGCAAAATTGCCAGCAGCCGAGAGATCTAAATGATACACTTTCAGCCAAATACAGGGACGTAGAAAGATCATCATCATAATAATAAAATTGAAACGAGGCTTTTTTGTGGTGTCCCGGCCATCCGAGTTGCTTATAAGGGGCATTATCACACTCATCATTTCCTAATAATTAATAAAATGCAACTGACGCTTTCTTCTGCGCCAACTTTCCCGCTTTACCCGGCGGTAGGACGGGCGGCTACACTTGTACTCCTGTACACATTACATACACGTACCTTCGTTGCATTGCATTACACACACACAGTAGCACCGCTCCCACTGTTTTACCCTTCTCGTAGCTTTTTCCCTTTCCTCGTATAACCCAACAAAGTAAGGCTAACCCTGCCTAGATTTCTCCTATAATTACACAGCAACTCTTGCACGGGCTTCAGCTATTGGCACACCTACTTAAATATAACTTGGCTACAATTACAAATTACGACATTGCAAGGGCCATTTAAGATGACGATTATTCATCCGTCTGTATAGAAACAAGTAATAACCTACATTTTCAAAAACTCCTAGTCTCTGCGTACGCTTCCTTCCATGGCAAAAATGTTAAGGGAAGCACAGCATGTAGCAGATTGAACGTTATATCTAATGTTAAGTAAAATAAAGTTGTAAAGGGCGTTGACTGGTGAATACTGGTGAATCAAAATGACGTATATAAGCGATTGCTAACAGTTCCTGCCTTCAGTGGTTGGCTTTCAAGTTTTTGTTTTTGGAAATTACTTCGTTTTGCTTCTTAACCACTCCTGTACGGATACAATGCATCCTTGTAAGATATTCGCATAGGCGACTGTGCTGTGTATTACGTGGTTAAATACCTGGCATAGTGTACATGTGCCCTACCGGTTTAAATGTAATTCATGGACAAAACCTTTCTAATACTTTTCCTCTGAACTGCGAATAATCCATATCTGACGACAGGGAAAAAGGGCCAAGTGCATAGACGCTGCTATCTGCCCTGCACAGTGTAGTGACTAAGGAAATGATTAAATTTAATGGACATGTTTGCTCAGAGTGAGTGAGACTGGACTCGGACGAGGAAATGAAAGTGAAAGTGAAAATGGAGAAAGAAGGGAAAATTGCCGGGCAAAAAGAGGAAGTACGGAGTAATTAAAATTTACGGAGATTGCAGACGCCATGGCAGAGAGAATGCATCCTACAGATAGAAATATCATTTGTATTCCAGTCATTTATTTCCAAGTATTTTATAATAATTTATTGTAGCTTTACAAATGGATATTAAAAGTGCAACAAAGCAAACGCTGCTACGTAGCTACTGTCTGATATGCGCTTAGACAGGAAAGTAGGTGGAAAAGTGCGGGAACTTAATCGTTATGGCTCTGAGTGTATGTGTTTAGTCCTTTAATTGTTTGGCTCGTAATTATCGCTGGGAAAAAGGAGGTTGCTAAGCATAAAGATAAATGTAAGAGCCGATGAAGGGACAAAGGGAGGAAATGGTGAGTTCCTGAGCGCATTTCCAGTTAATGTAGTGTTAACTAACATAAGCCGACTAAGCCGCTGGTAACTCCTCAAGCTTAGCGCCTCGCTGGCAGCTTCAACTCCAGTGCCGAGTCCCATTTTACTCCTTTTAATGTGTCTACTGCACAATTTCACAGAATTACACTGCAGACTGCGTCTGTATGCCTGCATGTGTCTTGGGCAGTAATGGACGAAGTGCGGTGTAGTTGTAAATAAGGAGAGAAAAACAGAAACAGAAAAGCAGAGAAACTTTCCGGAGTTTTCCGACCCATTTTATCCGAGGCATTAGGTAATCGCGTCGTGTCAACTTTCCTCATTTAAATAATTCTCTTTAATAAAAAATTAACTTGTTCAACGTCTATGCACACAATGCTTAGGAGCAGGCGGAGACGCAGTCGCTATGCTCTGTAGCCGATTACGATTCTTCTGTCCTGATAATGTTATTAGGGAATTTTTGCACACAGCGTATTTCTACTCACTTTCCTTCTAAGGGGCCTTGCATATATTACTTCAGGCTATTTGGTTTGATTGAGACACGTTTTCAAAAGCTGGCAGATGCTGTATTTTCACCTTCTGAAAACGGACATTACACCATGCCATTTTTTAAAACTACACAATTGAGCGTAAATGTTTTGAAAAGTACAGAATATAATTTTTGGACTATGCGTGAATATGGGAAAATCCATCCTACTGGATAAACATGTGTAGGAAGGTTTTGCGTATTGTAGGAAATAATTGAAGGGCCCCAAAGTGCTGGAGCTGGAAAGCCCGGCTAGCGAGCTCAAGACTGGAATGTGTGCTGTGCATGTGGAAAGAAGACTTAAGGTCGTCTATGCGTCTACTGATGTAATGACTTGTACATATTTCGACTTCCTTCCACTCCCAGTCATTTCCATTTCCATTATTCTCCTGCAATAGGAAACTTTTATGACTTTGCTAATTTTCTCCTGGGCTCCACTTCTCAATTCCTCCACCCACTCCACTGCTCTCTATTTATTTATCAACCAAAGCAAAGCACTGAAAGGCAAAAAATCAAAAGCAAAGGGAAACCCATTGCCACTGCCATTCTCCCATCGCCATGCCAATGCAATGGAAATGCTGCCCCCAAAATAATCCCAACAACAGAAGCCAAGCACTTTTCACTCGCTTTTGACTCTCACAACTTCCGCTTAAGCACATTTTCACATTTTTATACTCCACCAATGGACTTGAGGGCCATTCCTAAATTACGCCAACAAATAGGGGAAGGAACTTTCTCTGAAAAGGGTAACTTCAGTCACTGTTTACACTTTTTCCGTGGCCTAACTTATGGCAGGCTCTTTACGAAATAGCTCGTGGAATTGTGGGGGCTGTGGAGGAAAACATTAGAGGGAATAAATCAGAGATTTCTGGGGAAACGTGTGGAAACACTATAATTACTGCATGTGTGTTGTAGTGGTACTTTTCCTTTATACACATATCGGACAGGCAAAATAATCGCTCGATGAATTGTTAATATAATTATTAGTAATATAGATACTAGCAAACAAATGTACGCCATGAATTTAAATGAATCCCTGACAGTTGCAATAGATCCCAGACGTGGCATTTACAAGTACAAGTAGCAAAATTATTATTATTGTATATAATAATTACTAACTACTATTATATAAGCTGTAGGGTAATTAAAGTCGTTGCATGTACATTGCATTGTAGCAACTGTATTTATACGAATTGTAGTAGAACTGTAAAACTAGCACAGATTTATTCGTAGAATCTTTCTGTATACGAATTTAGTGGATCTTTACTTGCACACACTGCGTAGATTTGTCTAGAGAGTGAAGCAACAATAATTTGGTTTGAGAATATATAATGAGGGCCCATTGTGAAAGTGTGGGAAAGAAAAACAGAAGATCGGAAGGAGGGAAAGGGCCAGGAGACTCTTAGCCAACACATTACATTTGAATACTTTCTCCATTTTCACTTTCCGTCTCTGAAACACAGCTCTCGTTACAAGTACGAAACTTCCTTTCCCAATTTGTAAATTGCGAAATACCAATTTCCATTTCTACATTTCCTATGCAAGGGTTCTAGCTGTGTCGTAACGTAAGTAAGATTGTAGCCAGCATTTACATCACATAACGTGTAGTTGGGCACTCAGTATGCGCACACATTGTCCTACCGTGAATGGCCAACTAGTTAACCTTTTCGAAACGATAATAGTCTAGTTTTGCATCTTTTTAAAAGTGTAAGCTACTAGTTTTGACCCTTTTGATTGTGTGAATTTCTAGTTAAGAACCTTTTTCAAAATGTTAAATTCTAGCTTTGACTCTTTTGAAAGTGTTGATTTCTAGTTTTGACCTTTTTGAAAAAGTCAGTTTCTGGTTTGGCGTGTTTTTTAAAACAGTAATTTCTAGTTTTGACCTTTTTGAAAAAGTTAATTACTAGTTTTACATCTTTTTGAAAATGGTAAATTCTAGTTTTGACCTTTTTGAAAAAGTCAGTTACTAGTTTTACATCCTTTTGAAAATGCTAATTTGTAGTTTTGGCCTTTTGGAAAGTGTTATTTTGTACACTACACACTTTTGTAAAGCATTTACTTCCATGGTTTCCCAGCTCCGAATAGGTTAATCTTATTTCCATGAATTCAAAAGCGCTAAAATGTCAATCTGAGACACTTTTTTAATAATTTTTTAAAAACTAGAAACATTGTAATACGAAGTGAGTAATCTCTAAAGCAAAATTTTCAAATTAAGAGATTCAAGCACTCTTTCTAAGCTGTCAGAGCC